>DWEE01001131.1:0-14163 GCA_018245755.1 Parelbella macleannani | reverse complement strand
CTTTCAAGTGTTCTCGATATTAAATTTCATTATAATCGGATTAGCGGGTTAGTGCTATTTTAGCACCAATACAATCATACGCGCAAAACCATTATGAATCTCGTTAAGTGGATCGTGTAACTTTAGCACAGCGCCATCTGTGGCAGACATGAGAAAACTGAATTGATTTAAAAAGTCACTGATATTTTTAAAAAAGCAATTTTTGAAATCACTTATAAATAATTATATTATTTAGTTATTTTAATATTGCCTGTTTATTTACTTATTGTTGTATTATATTGGTATAGGGTTATTGATTTCAATATTACCTATACAGCTTAATTGGAGGTTATTTGCCTTTTAACATTAGAAGCAACTGTACTGTTTCTAAATATGAATTAAAAATATTAATTTAATTGTTATTTAAAATTTTACTTCGTCGGGTTTAGGAAGATGATGAAAAATTGCACTAAGTAGATTATGAGGATTCAGGAAACACGTCGCCCAAGTTGTCCAGGATGTACTAGAATTGTTGATAGGATAATTTCATACAGTTAGCGTTAACAACTAGCGTAACTTGAAACTCCTACGAACCATGAACACTGCGTTGACTGATTTGACATATAGTTTTCATCACGCCAGCTACGGGCCGTTTTATGAACGAATATAAATACCATATAGGTATACGATCAGTATTGTACAGGTTGTCTGTTCGGTGTCTGCCCACACTGCGCAGCGCAGGACGCGCCCAACAATGTCATAATTACGAGCGGCCTGAGTAAACACGGCTGCTTGACTAGCTGTGCACACGAGCGATATGGACATTTGATTATATTAATGTAAAACTATTTACACACTGGCAACAAAAATGTATTTCAATATACTTTTAAATTTGGTTAAACAACAGGACTAAAAATATGACGTGTATACTATAATCATTTCTATAAAAAATTACACAGATATATTGTCTTAATTATAGGTCACCACGACTTGTGTCGTGCACGAGTTTAATAAAAAAAATGTTTTGTAAGTCTAAATCATAACGTATGCCCTCAAACAGTCATTTACAAAATATATTATCCCTCTATCTGTTTTGTGTCTACATATGTAAATGTATGTATACCTATAAGAAAAATATTGATGACGCTATTTAGCCATAAATCATCGTTTAATAGGGCTATAGTCGAAGTAAAATCGGTCAGTAAAGTTTTACTGCAGAGGAAACCTTTAATCGGTTTCTACCATAATAACGAGCATGTCTGCTTGTCAATCATTTTATATTAAAATATACCATCATACTAAAACACCATCAATTTGAGTATAATATATAAAACGATTAATTAGGAAATATCTGCTGCTCTGGTGTAATATAGTGTCAGCAAAGAGTGTGTTCCCGCGCACAATACGGCGCAAATGAGGCGGCCATCTTGAAAAACGAATAAAAAAAACAAGCGAGGCGAAGTTAAACGTCAATCGGCGGCCACGCATTCCTGTTTCCTGACACAATATAATAATTATTTTTGAAATTACAAGTTCTCATTCTCTTCATATTTTATATGTATATAAGAAATATTATAATAAGCTATATTATGAGAAAACACAATTTTTTACGACGATGAGTTCAGAAGTATTTATGCCATATAAGATTAAGTATTATGTCACTTGCTACAATAGCTTGCACTCCTTAGTATTATCCATAGTGTTCTCTAATGACTGTCTCATTGATCTAGTGATTGCAAGCGCGACTACCGATCGGGAGGTCATGGGTTCAAAATTCAAATCCTGGATCGGGTGCAATTGGACTTTTCTAACTTAGATTTTCCAGTAGAAAATCCTAATAGTGGAATAATCAATCGATTTAAATTAACCATTTGTATGTGCTCATGGCAAACTGATAAAATAAAAGTATTTAGTTTTGATTCCAGTCGTAATATATGTAGGTATCTATGTTTTAGTTAATTTACAACCTTGTCGATCAGTATGCAAACTACTACTGACACAGACTAACATTCTATGCGCGAATTTCAAAAATAGTTACGGTTTAACTACAAACGTATTAACTGTAACTATAACTGTTTACTGGCCA
Source organism: Parelbella macleannani (assembly GCA_018245755.1). Classification (NCBI taxonomy): domain Eukaryota; kingdom Metazoa; phylum Arthropoda; class Insecta; order Lepidoptera; family Hesperiidae; genus Parelbella; species Parelbella macleannani. The sequence continues at coordinate 12,098 of DWEE01001131.1, read as the reverse complement.
AAATATAAAAATATGTTTAATATAATTATTATTTGTTTATCTTGCCACCAATGTTGTCTATACTCCATATCAAAAGATATGCCATAAGGTCAAAAAAAATGTAAATAAACTAACCAAAAAATTGGAAACTGTGTTTTTATAAGCAGTTAGTTTAGGCTAGGTTATAAAAATAAAAAAAAACTGAGGTAGGTACTTTTTACAAACACACCACATTACCTATATACTTAATATATATGTATCTCTGTAGCTCACGGAAATCACAGAGAAGGAAATGACGATTAGCTTTTTTACATCATCATGCCTGTATTTCCCTGAAAGGGTAAGCAGGGGAATGTATTACTCTTTGGTGTTACCTATTATATTATACGTTCCACAGTATAGGATTCCATTCAAACACTGGTTTAAATATTTTTCTAAAGGCTTTTCAAGAAACGCCTCTGCAAAAATTAAATGTTTGTGATAGCAAACGAAAGCTGCGCGTCATTTTTACGTCACGTATAATTAATAGCATTCTACAAAAATTTCGTCACCGTGATTCAGGATTTAGTACAACGCCATCTGTTAAGTGGTATCGTAAACACGATTCATTTTAAACCAAACGACTTGCGGTATTAAACACTTTAAAACTAAAAAGTAGGTAATCTCAAACATATTAACAGGTCTAATTAGTACAATGGAAAAGATATTCTTACATTAATAGGTTAAAGAGTTCATCGAGTGTTTATTACTATTATAAATGCAATAATAACAGTAACTGCAATTATGTAAGTATCAGAAAATGACTACATTTCTAAAAATAGTAATATCACGTCACGTAGATACAGAGTATCTAACCGACGCCGTAGCTAGAGAAATGTATCACTCAGCTTTCATCAATTACGTCCCACAAGTGAACAGGTATAAACTTACTGCCAATTATAATGGCGATTTAAAAAAAAATGAGTGTAAGAAGCGTTACTCTTTACAGTATTTTTGCTTGATCTAGATCAAAATTATCCGAATTTAAATGGCCGCAGGTACAAAGCTATTACAAATTAGTATAATGTATCATAATTTTAAATTTGTCGTAGGGCCCAAACGAGGGTTGGATTAAATAAACTACCTGTCTTCGTGACGGGTTTGCATAAACAATAATTTTATTGATTTTTCATGCATATATTTGTAAGGATCGATTTATTTAAATTTAGATACACAATTAAAAATTAGTACATTTTTCGCCTTCGCTCGGTGGTCAATGTGACAGGTCAATTATTTGACAATAACTCTACAAGTGCTTAAAACACATAATTTTAACAATAACAATAAACCACAAAATATTCACTAACTCTGAAGGCAAGCTAAGGCTTGCCCATACAAAATGCTGTTGTCATTTATAAAGTAGGAATATTATGCCATTGTCTACATTAACGGACGTCCAACCTTGACGCAAGTTTTATGAGTAGGTAGGTACTAATACATTCAGAAACTATTTGATCACGACCGACTGAATCATTTCATAATCTGCGATATAGGGAGTAACTTTCTTCATAAGTTCTCGTATATCAAAATAATTGCCGGCTTTGAAAAATCAAGTGAAATATTATTATTTTTCCTTAATTATCAAATATGCAAAAACTTAATAATAATGAGCTCACACAAATATCTTAAAATCAATCCGATCATTGAAGTCGATCGTAGACTCGATATATTAAATTTTGCGCGCATAAAACGAGATTGTCTAATGTTCCCATTATTATGATAGTGACGAGAATAAACTAAAGCGTCTCTAACGATCTATCGAATTGTTTGATTTAAATCTTGACGCCATCTAATTTTCTTCATAAATAATTCAAATAGAGATTAAAATAAATATTTTTGAAGGCATTCTAATTTAATGCCTTTGCAAAAATAACAATAAACCTCAAAAAATACTTAATACACTGCTACTACGGACTTCACGACATACATTACATAATAATATCGGGAAAGAAATTTCGTCACCGTGATTCAGAATTTGGTACAGCGCCATCTATATCAATAAGTCGTAAACAGATTTGGTTTTAAACAACCATAAGCGCACACAAGGTTACCAACCCTTTATGGTCTTCCATGTGAGGTACGGGGCACAGTCAGCCTCATATTGTTTTTGTGAGCGATATAAAACATTATTTTAAATGCAAAGTCCAAAATGTTTTATTGCCAGTAGCAAATTTGGAATATTTCGATATGTAACATGTTCTATATTCTATTAGGACCTTAGTTTGCCTTATTTTTGGTGATATCACATTTTAGTACATACAAGGTTCGAATGCTGTAATACGAGATTTAGTTATTTGCGTTTGCAGAATAAAAATCTACAGACGACTACCCTGCACTATATAATAGTATGGAACAAAAGTAATTTAAAGGCCTCAATATTTGGAGAAGCCTAAGTCCAGCAGTGGATGGGAGTAGGCTGACAATGATGATGATGATGATGATGATGAATATTGTTTTATTTATATAAATATTTACCTACATACACGAACAAATTAAATGAATTATTATATACGGTTATGAAGAAAACTCTTCTACCAGATCTGCAACTGGAAAAGGGGTTATCAATAAGAAGAGCCAGATAAAAGTGTATACCTAAAGCAGCAGTGAAGTAATAAAATATGAACATGTAAACTACAACTTACATAATTTGCATACAAACATTACATACATATACATATCGTGCACTTAATATGGAAAGCACATAAAAATTCGTAAGCTCCACTGATCTTCGTTTGTTATGCCATCATCGCTGAAAATCAGCGCCTGGCCTGATCACAGTCAAGGCAATAACACAGAGCGAATGCCTGATCCTATATGCTGTAACAGGCGAACATAGAAATCTACATATGCATCACACCTATTTTTGTTAATACATATTTGCTAGATCCATGAGGGGTCTGAATGTAATAAGCTGAGTACAGTGCGCGATAGGGCTCATTAGGGGAGGTCTATGTCCAACAGTGGACTGAAATAGACTGATGTTTTTGTAATACATGTAGTCTAATGATAAACAATGCTGTTTGACCTTCTTCTTCAATGTTGTCTGTTCTTTTTGAATCAAGCCTGTAATCCCCGAAGAGGTAGGCAGAAGAATGTAGCACACTCCCACGTATCACAGTGATGTTACACGTCCCATCATGGAATAGGATGTGATAAAAAAAGATGCGAAATTTGGGTTTGTTTTTTGTGGACTTGTTAGAGGATTATTGGCAGACAAACTTCTGTATCCTACATTATAATCATCATCATTAACAGCAGCAGACTCCCTTCCACTGCTGGACCTAGGCCTCTCCAACAGCACGCCATTGAGTTTGATCTTCAGCTCATCTCATCCAACCGTTACCAGCGACATAGCGTAGCTATATTGTCACTCTCCATGGCTGGAGGGCGTACCCTGCATCTCATTCAATCTTGTAATTCAGTTCCATGACACAAATCGTCTATTGTATCTTATTAACCGGCCGTCACTTACGCAGAGCTATTCACGGGATAACTGTTTTCTGCTCAAATTATTAATCCGTGTTATATAGTATTTTAATATGTTAAATTAACAAACCGCGATTAAACATTCAGTTCAATTTTTACCATCAATTGTGTTGTGATAAAAAATATATAATATCGGAATATTTTTTCTACGTAAGTTTGGACACGTCACGGGTATCCTTATCAACAACAAAGACCTGAAGTAAATCTTAATAAGAGATCTGGTTAGATAGGAGAAGAGGCGATCCAAATGGAACAGAGTAACGGTAAGCAAAGAAAATAAATATAACATGTCTCAAACATTTTACCCCATACTGGTGTACAAAATTCAATTACTGCTTAAATATTTCTGAAGGCATTCTTGTAGAATGCCCTTACAAAAATTACTAATGCTCAGTGGAAAAGTTTATCAGGAGCCTGTCTCATATCATATTTATAGCGTCGGAAAGAAATTTCGTTACCGTGATTCAGAATTTCGTTCAACGCCATCTGTTTCGTTATGTCATAAACAGTCCGAGTTTTAAACCAAAGCGTGTATGGTTTTAAACCATGTAGTTCTAATTCTTTCTTGTTAAATATTTTATTAATTATAGGATAAAAATTCAATTACAGACTTTAATTATAAATAAACATTACAATAATACGATAATCTACACATTAAAGTTAATCTAAAATGTCTCTGCTATCTTTAAACCAATTTCGACGAGACCTTTACTAGAAAATAGCTGATTTTATGATGAGTAATTTATGTACTGTTATTTCAGAGAAGTTTTACGGTTCCACAAAAATTAGAGTAGGTACTCTGGTAGCGCTACAAATTTCTGTATGAAAAATATTAAGTACAACCACGAACAACCAACGATGTCTTTATACATCATAATAGTTTATTATCCAAATAGTTATGAACAAGAGATAATATTTACTGCAAACATTTACAGTTGTTTCATTAAATCCGAACCCCTATTAAGTGCAACTAAACATCAGTTTGTTTTTCTAATACCCATTCGAAAACTTACAAAAATACCACGTCGAAGTGCATAGCTTTACTGTTTTATAAATCCAAGAACTTGTAAAGCCAGTGGTGTGTGCAAGACGATCATGAAAATAAAGTCCTTGTGAATATCGACGAGTAAATTATAAATAGTAGTAATTAGGCACGGCGTCGTAAAGTCGATAGTCGTCACAATGCGCGCCTGCGCCGACACTACTTGCTGTTCATTCATGACCGATAAAGATTGGCTTATATCGATACTATATCGATAAACTCGTCATGCCTACAAAGAACAAACAATTGCTGATGTCTCGTTCTGTCATAAAATTATTACAAGACAAGGCAGAATCTACTAGATATATGTAGATGCTATAATAAGAGCTTGATCTTCAAAATTGATATTTTGCAAGTTACGTAAATGGTGTCGAAAAAGAGTTAGAATAAAGATGGAGTTGTATCAAGGTCGTTATTATCAATGGTGTAGAATTATTCTCAGTGATCATCAATATCACCTATTGCTATGTATATCTGTGAATTATATAAACTTTAATAATGTAAATCTCCAACATATAAAATATATATATTTCTATAACAAGACCTCTGAGCCAAGCAAAAGCACATAAGTTACATAAATTGCAGCTGACGTCGGATCTGTTTGAGTGATCTATATTAATCCTCATATAATATAGCCTTAATACTTGCTATAAAATACGTATAAAACGCATAGAATATTGTGTTCCTATTACCATCATCGTCATCAATTGTTTCATCATTCCACTGTTGACCACGGGATTTCCTGATGGAACGAGAAAGGTTAAGTGGTCAAATGCGGATTGACAATGTCACCCTCATGAACGGTATTAAAGGTAAAACGATACAATTGTAACATGTTTTATTATTTTATATCATATAACGATTAACAATAAATATTCATCATTTAAATCAATATTAAACCTCCTATTGTTGTATGGCGACTATATATAAAGTATCTATCAATAATTTTATGTATAAAAATATTAAATAAAGTATAATAAATGATCCTTCTAATTGTCCAAACTGGCGCAACTCAATTCCATCGATATCAGCGTCGTGTGTGGTTCACGTTGCTATACCATTTTAACGTCTCTCGTTTAATTTCCCAGTCCGCGTGACGAACTGGCTCCGGGAAAACGGTAACATACCAGCAAACCTATTTATTTTTATCAATATTAGCCAACGTGCTGGGCTCGCTTCGAATATAAGTATTTCTCTTGACGTAAAGTTTATTGTCCTATGTCTTTAGTTTTGTACGAAATGCTGGCATATTTATTAGTTATGTTAGGTATCCTTAAGCTATTGGCATTCAATGACGTGCCGTAGGAAAATTTTAAATTACTATATAAAAGAACAAAGAACCAATAAACCTCAATTAGGTACGTATGTATTTTAATAGTGATAAGCAATTGTCGAACATTTCTGTAACTAAGAAATAGGCATTGAAAAGAAAGTATGGTTTCAGATACAGATTTTAAAACACTGCCAATACTTAGAAAAGAGAAATATTAGAGAAGCACAAAGCTAGGACAATATCAACGCTAAAAAAGTTTATAGGTAGGTATAGGTAATATGTCAAAGATAGAAAATTTTTGAACGGCAGTTGACGTATGCGTCTATGTTTTAGGTTTATTTTCTAACGAAAGGACCTCTGACAGACGAGAGGATTAGTAAAAACCAAGTAACATCGAAGCAAGAAAAGTCCAAACGTAGCATTGCTTAACTCCACTTCGGTACCGTTTGCAAGTTGCAAACGACATAGTGTTGCGCATTATATTAAATGTGCTTTTATTTAAATGTAAAATTAAAGTCTTCTCAATACTCAGTAAATACACAGATTTTCATATAAATAAATTTGTTTCATATAAATAAATAGTGGTAAATAAATCTTAATCCATCGATGTATCGAAGACATCCTACAAAGGACGGTGACACAGATTGATCGAAGAGCAGAATCCAAAAAATATTAGTGTTGAGCATCAAGCTGATTATAGAGATATAATACCTATAGTTTCCGACTAAGTTCCATAATATTTCCTGTTATACGAGTAAATCCGCCATATCGAGGAGTTTGGTGTAATTCCGTAATTCCGTATCGGTGCTTCAAATGAGCACATTGTACTAAATATTAGAAACGATTAAGACCTTAAATATTGAGAGTTAATAATTTGTCCATACAACATATTTCAATAGCCAATCGTTCAACTTACCACAAAAAAATATCAACTGGTTTCACCGCAATGGAGGTTATTTAGTTTTTATTCGCTATTTATGTCTTACTAAAATATTTTTTCTCAGAACACAGCCGCAGTAGACGCAACCTTGTCGCATACCGCCCGCCGTACATAAATAAACCATCTCTTGGAACACAATTATTTTCCATATTCGGCATTTGCACATGCACCACAAGAATGTCATCAGAAAGTTCAAAGTTTCACATCAGTTCGTGTGAAACATTCGATTACTATGGCATGCTTCATGTCCGCAAAAAGTGCACTAGGCAGAGTACGCTTGAACAGTCAGGACATTATTGAATAAGTACTACTTACTTGTTTCTTCCCATTTCGTTCGCTAAACTAAATAAATAATATCCATACAATCTTTCGGGCATTACTTATTTTGAAGTTACTTTTAAAATTATTCTAAATAGCCTGTATACTTTCCTAAGCTGAAGTTACCTGTGTGCCAAATTTCAATTGAGCGATTCTAAAGTTAAAAGGTTACCTTTAACAACCCAGGTATGTAAGGATAGGGATATTTGGCACTCCGTGCTCTCTGCCTACCCCGTAAGGGAGCTGGCGTGAAGATATGTATGTATGTATGTTTAACAACCTAATACAAATATTATGACCGTCCTTGTGTTCGATGTTAAATGGACCGTCTGTTACTTTTTCGCGCAATTTCATAAAGTATTTTGGCCCATAATCCCTAATGCTTACGAATTGTGTATCACAGGGCATAAATTCTTACACCGCCTTTGCCGCGGCTCGTCACCTGCCAGGGCCAGGCCATTAACAGTGTCTGTATAGACTGCGCCATAGCGCTATCAGCTGGTAGCTAGACCCTCGGCTGTTGCATAGCAGAGTGCGCCGCGTGCAGGAAAGCTTAGTACGAGCTCTTATGATGAAGGAAGGAATCCTTTACAACGCATCAAATTAACACACAACGTTAATTTTCCAAAAACATTAACTATTCTTACATTTCTTACGTTACTTGACAGCCTGGTTAGTCGAGTGATGGCAAGTGCGATTGGTGACAAAGAAATCTCTGCTTCAATACCCGGGTCGAGCAGTGTTACAGGGTTTTTCTAATTTGATATTCTCAGTAGTAGTATATCGGTATCTGGATTTGTGCCCGGTGCATGCTAATAGATGCAGCCCTTATTACGTGATGGGACGTAAAACATAATTAGTCAGTCATGAGTGTAATACACTCCTCTGCATGTCCCTTTGAGGAAAAACCGCCTGAACGTTATATGATATGATGGGAGTATTGAAACAGCTCAGTTTTTTGTTATTCTAAAATTCTCTTGTTATATCCATTTCATTCAGAGCCCAGATATTTTTTACGAGCTTCAACTTTTTGTTAACCATTTGTTCGTATTTAGCTATAGCAATCTTTCTGTTGCACTTGTATCTTGTTATTGAGCTACTGTTTCTCTCTACCACCGAAGAAATTAATAACGAATGTCACCAATATATAGTACACAAATATGTACATACCAATTATGGTATCTTTTCCCATACGAATAGGAAGACAATAAAGTAAACGTAACATCAGACCTGTGATCCCCGGAATGATAGGCAGAGGACTGTAGTACATTTATGTCCCATCACGAAATAGGTGGTGACACACTCTCAATACATAGATTCAGAGTCCAACCCGTCACAAGAAATTTCTATTAAAAATTTAAAATTAAGTTAAGTTTTGAGTTCAAAAAATTTAAGAAAGGTCCAGGATTCTAACCCAGTACGTCTCGATCAGCAGTCATGTTTGCAACAACTCGACGAACGAGGGAGTCATATAGGAAGCTAGAAATTAAGAATTTGCACGGAAAACCGGTCTCTCAAACTTTTTCACCTCTCGTACTGATCCAGTGCCAGAGAGTTTGCCCGTTTCGTTCAAAAATCACAAATATAATAAAGCGAAGTAACTACAAATGAGTTTCCCAAGGAGTCTGCGCGTAGGAATTAAAACATTTCAAATTAAATTTATTTACTTAATTCGTTTCTACGAAGCGGGTACCGAGCGACGCAAAAAGCGCAGTGTCGGCGCGCGGGCGGATGCGGCCGACGGCGGGGAGCGCTGGCAAAAAGTTAGTAATTAAAAATTCGGAACCCAAAACGGTTGTCGCATTACGACTTAGGAGTAACGTGGATACAACATACAGCAGTACAGGAAGCCGACCTCAACATGGTGCTGCTGTCTTCATTAGATCTGAACACATAAATACCAGTTGATTGGTGTGGCTGACTATAGCCATATAATCTTTCGCATCCTAACAGAAGACCGAAACAGTGAATCGCTAAAAGGTTGTCTACGATGAGGGGTTGCTAAAAGGGTGATAATGATGATGAAACACTATAGAATATTTACGTTAATATCTACAAGTATTCTACAATATATAGTACAATGCTATTGTTCTGTAATCCTGAGAACGCGTCACGTCTGAACGACCATAGATTCCTAATGATTGTACTTATCGGTTACGCTGTGTCGTCAATAAGTAACCGGATACTAAGAATTGGTGATATCCTAAGTGCTAATTAATTAATTCATTAATTATTATCCACAATTTTCGCAATCTGTGAAGAATAAACTAATAGAAATATTTACTCCACAGGTTGCGTTCTTGCGTAGAAATAGGAAAATGGTTTGACCTTGAGTCAAGGTTTTGATGAGATTGTCTCCAATCTACTTTTAGCTCTAGATACGTCACGTACTTTGCTGTCTACGTATACATTTAAAATCATATGATGAACTACGGAGAGACCTTAGTAGACCTTCATTGTAGAGTAATGAAGCATCGGCAATATTTCGTAGAACGATCGTTCTCTATAACATCGACAACACGTATCCTAAGACTAATTTATTGGTAGACCCTTGCTTGTATGACCGTGCTCAATATACATTACATATAAACCCAAGACTGGCTTGTTGGTCCAATTTCGCTGACCTTGCCCGCTGAACCGAAGGTTGCTGATTCGATTCCCATCCGAGAGATATGCTTGTATGAGGAGCTTCAATATTTACTCTACATTTGAGTGTAAAACTTCCTAGATATGGGTTTTTAATCTTATATACAGCCGAAAGACCAAAGCACGAGCTGTGACGTCCAGGGATCACACGACCGTGTATGAGATGTCCCAAAATATGACTGAAATGTATTGTTATTTTATTTAGCAGTACCAAACGCCGGGAGTATCCACAGTGGTGTGCGGCGAGGGCCCACTAATTATCATGTACGCCTCTGTATGCGGGTAGACGCGCTGCTACAATGTAGTCGCCGACTCGCCCACTGCTGAGAGAGCTGCCGTCTGCACGCTGATCACACATTCAGGTGTTCGCCGGATTTTTATACGTCGCCGAGCACGTGACCGCTCATGGAAATGTGTCACCTCTGCCACGGTATAACTCCCGCTTTTATACAACTACATTGCTCTACTGAGTACTGTAGTTTGCAGATGCTCTCTAATCCGTACTCCAGTCCATATTTGGATCCAAAACAAATGCAACAATTAAGTTCAGAATAAGAACACACAAAGTTTTTCAGACTATTATAAGAGTTTCAGACTACTATAAGATATACGTTTGTTTGGCGGAGAGGTGGAAAAAGAATACGGTCTGATCAAAAACATACATACATTTAGACAAGCTGAAGTTCGTTAAGCGATTCATATGGCTTAATGAAAGCTTTGATGTTTTGCCGCCAGGGTCTCTGCGCCAAAAAGCGCATTAAAGTACGCCGTGTGTTTTGATAATTATTCCACATGGGTGCGATTCGTGACTAGAATAGATCCGATGACATGTGACAATTATAGCACACAATAACCTAAAAGGTTTCGTATTGCTTTATAAAATAAAACGTAAAATATAACAATAAAAAATAAAACGTAAAAAACGGAAACGTAAATAAGAGGTATTAAACCAGTAAACAAGAAAAGGGCGATTCATATTTTTTATCAGTTTTCCTGACGCGTTGTGCGAGACGCACTTTCTTCGTTATCAAACTAGTGCCAATAAATGAACTACTGTTAAGTTTCTTTAGAATGTGAATTTAATAAATAATGAGGGATGCATCAAGAAGCTGAAACCTGCGATTCGCAGCCCACATACCCAGAAGGGGGATTATGGAGGAAAGTCTTTATGAAACTGCTAATACAATTTAGCATATTATGTCAATATGAAAACACTGCGTGTGTAGGTACTTGTTAACAGAACAAAAGCTACTTGTATGACTTGACGACCTTGAATGCATTACTCTTCGTCCCAGCGTATGTTAATTCGATTAAAAGCCCCCCAAACAACCCCGGGTGTGCCGATAATGATCTCGGGGCCGCCGCTCGCTATTAAAATAACATCTGCCACCAAAAACATGTTTTATACTGTTTAGATAACTTGGTTCCAATTAGCTTCAATGCTTCCGACCTGCGTGTACTGCATCAGTAAAATATTGCGTCATCCAATGTTTAAAAACTGCCTAAAACTATTATTTCATAAGACAACTGATACCTATTAATATAGCTATTATATCCCTTATCATAATCACCTCACTTTATTTAATTTCACCTCATAAAAGCATGCTTTGGAGTCCGAATGTCTCATAAAAATTGTTTATTTCTAAATGTTTCTGCTGGTTGAACACAAGTATTTTCTTCCAGCAGTTCAATTGAATACAGATATTTATGGGAGTGAAACAAAAGTTAAAATAGAGGGATAATTTTACCGTGTTTCTTACTATACGAAGTACAATTTAAGGGGCGAAGTGTGTATGCATCCCTAGCAAGGATCGAGCGCCAAGTGGAGCGCCGCGGGCCGCTCGCCGCCGCATAGACAAAAAATTTTTACATTACTTGCAACTCCGATTCACGTCGAGTAAGCAACTGTTCTTACGAGTTTCCCAAATGCGAAATGCCTCCTATCACTGATACCGGTTAATTTTGGCTTTTTCGGCAGTTTAAGGTCAAGGTAATCATCATTTGACACGTCCTATCTCCAAATATGGAGGCATGCAAAATCTTCGCTTTCCTCAGCTCCTGAGCAACCCGATTACATTTCTCAAAGATTTTAATTAAGTAACAGTAATTGGCAGTCATTGAAATTTTTCCACAGAACCTAGAAGATACCTATAAGATGAAGAAAAATTGGGAAAACCCCAAACGCGCCAATACTACCGCGCGCGCCAACTAATAGTTGCTACCTATTTGCTACTAGTTGCTACTAATCGTTAAATAATTGCTACCTTTGATTTAAAAAAAATAAACTACTTTTTAAGCTGACGGGCCATTCAGACATCAGGATGGCCGGTCACCTATCCGGTTAGAACAATCTGTGCAAATGAATCGAGTCTTTT
>DWEE01001130.1:0-14164 GCA_018245755.1 Parelbella macleannani | reverse complement strand
GATGGAATACATGGTGAGCCTATTGCCATACATCGGGTACAACAGATACAGACTCCGAACCACAAGTAGAAATTTCTACTAGGAAATCGGATAGTACAAGACCTGGGATTCGAACCGATGACGTCTCGAATAGCAGTCGCGTCGCAACCACAAGGCCAACGAGGCAGTCAAAGAAGAGTTAAATTATAAGTAGATATTATAAATATGTGAGGATATGTTGACTGTTTGTCAAATGGGGTAGAACAGAGATTCTACCGTACTACACATATTTCTACCGTGACGAAATTATTACTCTCATCGTCAGCCTGTTGCAATCTTAGGCCGGACATAGCCCTCTCCCAACGAGCGACATTCCGTCTTGTCCTTGTCCTCGACCTGCCGCAACCAGCCTCTGTCTGCAACCTTTCGCAGATTGTCATCACACTTGGCCGGAGTGCATCGACACTCAGTTATTACTTAATTAAGAGATTTAATTTCAGCCTGAAGAGTGTACTTGGGGCTTACGTGTATACTATGTTTTATTTCCTATTAAAAACACCGAACTACCATTATCCACCTCGTTTTTGAATGCACTGTTTCTATTAATAACACTTTAGAGAACAGCAGGTAGAAACAATTTCAGCTAATCGAATGCATAGGTAATTGCGTCCACCATCCCATCATCATATTAAAAAAATAAAAACTGTAATAAGTGAGGCATAACAGTGCACAGGTATTGCAATTATTCTTTAATAATCGTAATCTCATGGGACATCTAAAAATACAATAAGTAAACGTAGACGATAATTGCTAATATATATTATGCATAATAAGCAACGTGTAATATATTATCTATATTTAATTAAATAAGAGTTCATTATTACAGAGAACATATCATTATTTTATTAATGAATAACTTGTAGTTTTAATGTACTACATATTAATGAAACCACAATAACATTTCTAATAATAATAATGATATCTCGAGACAAGAGAGCTTGCGTCATGGTGACCTGATGTCTGATAAACTACATATGTATATGCATACAAAAATATACTTGCATAGCTGTTTATGCACCCAAACACTGAGCAAATACTCATACTCATCATACAAATATTATTCTGGGTGGATATCGAACCCACGACTTCCGGCGCAATGGTCAGTCGCTAATCACTGCACCAACCGGCCAGTCAAAGTTCACAGATGCTATTTCCCAGTCGTACAAGATTATGTTGGTTTTGGTCATCCTCGCGTGTCCTTGCACTGTGTTTACCGAACACACACGTTATATCAACAAACAAAACAAAGCGTACTCCCTCGCATACTAAGTAGCCAATTAAGATACTGAAATAATAATACCACGCAAAACAGTATCACAATATTGTTAAGTTTACGTAAATGAATGTGACATCACGTCAGTAATCCCGGCAGAGGAGTAGTACACTCCCACATTTCATCAGTTAGATTTACGTCCCACCATGGATTGGGTAACGAGCCCATTGCCATACATCAGGCACGGTACTCTCTGCTTGTTGCATAAGTGACCTGACGTGGCGATATCGTAATAATATCATAAGAAAAATGATGAAAATTTCAACTTGGGAGTGCTATTGGCGAGACCTATGTCCAGCATTGGACGATGACGCGGTGATCACAGCCAATGACGATCTATTCTGTGCACATAAAATATTACATTATGTTGTAAAGCACTTAAAGTACTTGAGTTAGTGGAAGAACTTTTCATGTGTTTGCTTTTACATATTATGTCTATTACATAATTAGCACATAATTAATGCAGAAATTCATGCAAGAGATCATTAACTATTTCTTGCGGTAATGAAAACTGAACAGATCTTCTGCTTGCACTTGATGGTTACCTTAAATTTATTATTATTTAGAATTTCTATTAGTGACGCGGTGCCTGGATCTGTGTCCGGCGTACGGCAATAGGCTCACCACCTATTCCATGGGACTTCAACGTAACTGGTGAAACGTGGGAGTGTACTCCACTCCTCTGCCTACTTCTTCGGGGATTTTCATGCAAAGTCTCTTAGGAGATAGGCAGAGAGCACCGATTGCCAAATATCTCTAGCCTTACACATCTGCCGTGCTTCTCCTACATTCATCTTTCTCACTCTTCACATATCCTTGCATTTTAACTGATCTATTATCCTGAATATGATATTTGTTTGTTCATAATATATTAATAAAACATTTATTATTATTGTGGTTACTTACTTTTTCTTTCCACAACGACTATGGTACAGAAAATGAGATTGAAAAATTATCACATTAAAACCGTAACGGGTGAAGTCACTGACGCCCAGCTCGCGACTCAGGTCAGTTCAATCGTTCCTTGAGAGAGCCGCATTTTGCTGGACACGACTGTACTCAGTCGTACAAATATTTGATGATACAACTACATATATGAGTACATTTGATGTTCTCGTGTCGTGGTCTATGTGTATTACCGACGAACAGGGCTCTATTGATACACCAATGTAACTAAACTAGTTACATAGTACTACCAAGGAAACCACGAGTTCCATACTTTCTGTCGCAACCGCAAGATTGAAAATTCTTTGAATTATTAAATATTGAATGTTAACGTTATTTTTATGCAGCATTTGCCCTTACGGGATAGACAGAGATCACCAAGTCCCTAATGATCTGAGATGCTTCCTCTCTGTGCGTCACTTGCTTCATACATTCACGCCTTTTACGGGGACTTGTTTCCCCATCAGCTTGTATCTGACCTATTCGGTCAACACTGTCGAGTGTTGGGCTCCCTCTTGGGGTTTTTGTGCAGGTTGTTTCTTAATAAGCCTTAATTAGCCTTTCTTAATAAGTTTCTTAATAATTGGGCGTTTAATGTTCAATCTTTGATGTATAACAAATCAGCAGTTGTGGCCTAAGGCCAGTCTCTAACTCAAATCCTGCGGCTCATCTCTGTTTTTTTTTTCAAAAATATGGGTTTTTGTAATATATCAGCTTCACTTGCAGTACCGGTAAAAGAAAAAATCCTGGGGAAACCTACACACCTTAGAATTATCAATAATGTTATTTAAGATATGTGTAGTCTGACAATCTTACTGGGTGCAACGTCTCCTCCTACCAGATATTCTCAAACCGCCCTTAAGGCTTCTGAAGATTTAAACGTATTTAGAACACCATCATCAGCCTGTATCAAACTAATGTTGGGCATAGGCCTTATTGCGAATCCCCGAACTCGGTCCTCGCTTTACCTCATCCGGCTTCCTATGCAAACCTTCACAAATCCTCATGACACTTGGCATATTTCAAAAATACATGTCAATTATCCGTGATAAGAGATCGAATATTGTCATATTTAGAGGGTATCGAATTATAAAGCATCTTTATATTGAGAAGGCCGTAAAAGAGCAGGCAGCAGGTACAACTTACATGCCGTCCATATTTTTCACATTAGACACCGAATGAAAGACTGAATCACACCGACTGAAGTTATCGGAGAGTTCAGTTTGTAACAGAACTAGAGGAATTCAAATTTAAAAAGCCTTAGTCCATTTAGTGCTTATATGTTGGTAAACTGTAGTACTAAATACACTCATTCCTAACTACCAAAGTAGGTGATCATCATTATCACAGCCATCATCATTATCATCATCATTATCATCATCAGTGTCATCATCATTGTCATCATCATCAGTGTACCCCAATCATGACTTAGGCTTCGCCTGAAGACGTTTTATCTATAAATATAGCGTGTGTTGCTACTCCTAAGAAATGACGGTCGCTTAAAACTTAAATATAGACACCCAAACACACTTTTCAGATCGTAATTCAAATTTGTTTTAACATTTATTGTCCCACGGTGGAAATAAGTGTATACTCATAGTATCGAGAACATCGTGAGATGCCGTTAAATATGTGTGAATTTCGTGTTGGTATAATTTTCAAATCATGATTTATGTTGGCCAATTGAAAGCGATGGTTAAGGCTAATCCCTTTTTAATTACTCTGGTGGAAGAATCGGATTTTAATGTTTGTTTTGATAAAACACAAGTAAAATTTTAAAAATAAATAGATAAATGACACAAATTTGCTTGAATCCTATAATTAGTTTCATTGGGATTTATCGTTTTCAGTATTTAAAAGGTCTGCTAATTTAAACCCATATTTTTTGGCCAAGATATTTGGAAGATTGGATATTTAGATTTCAGAAAGAAACAGAGCGACTTTATATAATATCATTTACCTAAGTAAAAAGCAGTTTTTCCAAGGTAATCATAACCAAATACAACAAAGTCAAGGGGTTAATGCTGTATTTGACGATCTACTCTAATATTATATATTTACAAAAGTCTTGCAGTCTGATGTAAACTGTAGTGACCTTTACGATAAAATTTTTGTAATAATGATAATCTTTACATCATACGAAATTATCGAAATGTATCCTTTCGTTCGGCATAAATGTAACAGTTTTAATAATTCGTGTATTAATTTCTTTAATAACATTTCATACTGAACAAAATCTAATGCAGCTAATCGAATTTAAACAATTGAACAACATATCGTACATAATAAAACGAAGAGATGATCATTCAACATACCTAAATCAGTCACAACATAAGTAATTTTATAGATTTGATTTGTATTGTTAGTAATGAATTTATTATAAAAAAATTCACGAATAAATTTACAAATAATTCCCTAATTACTTTTACAGGTAGATACAAAAACACATGAAATCACGATTTTTTAATAACGAAGCGTTTAAGGAAAATGGAAGCGATCGATAATTCCATCGTACTCTTAATCAAAAAACACTGATGAAGTATATTATATTTATGATCCGTGTACATTTCTATGTACCTTTCCTCCTCGCAGTTCCGGCTATAGTGCTAATAAGGAGTAGGTATAATGTTTTGCTTCCGTTTAACTTTGTCAATATCTATTGAGTTATTGACAATGTTATATTGTATCATATTGAAGCTAAATAAGCCGTGCGGAACGGTGTTAATAAAACCACATTGCTTTTCGCCACCGTCCAGTGTCGTCGCGGATTTTGTACTGAAAACTTTTCACATCGCTACTAGTGACTTTAATATATTAAAGTGATCATTCGTTCAATCAAAATGATCGTTTTGGCACTAATTATTGTGATTGCTCTCACTTATTACGCGCATTTTCGACGTATGCGCAAACCCCTTTACGAATTTTCGGAATCTCTGCCAGACACAGGAAGCCTTCCGGTGTTAGGTCACACTCATTGGTTCATAGGCGGTCCTGAAAGTAAGTGTGCAAATTTATATTTTGCATATATTTATTTATTTCAACGTATGTAGTTTGGGCTATTTAATATAGGAATTAATTTTTCAGAAGTACTGAATAATATTAAAGAACTGGCTACACTCGTACAAGACACTGGGGGACTTAGTAAAATTTGGATTGGACCGTCTCTTTACATAGGTTTGTTTTGACGGTAATATTGTTATTTAGTTCTATGTTTAATAATAAAAACTATGCATTGAAAATCTTTGATTCCTTTTAAGTTTCCATGAATCCAGAGGACGTCCAAAAAATTTTGGAAAACTGCCTGCAGAAAGATTCTTCGTATAAATTTTTACGAGCGTGGCTGGGCAACGGGCTCTTTGTGGCACCAAGTGAGTACCACTTTGTTATATCATATTCTGAGTATTACTAAAAATATTTTTAAAACATACATAAATGGCTAAGTAATTTTAGCCTTTTACTTGAAAATACCTGAAACCAGCCAGCCAGGACATATGGATCAGTTTTGTAGCAATAAATTAAAGAGGGCATTATTAGAGATCGTTAGCTAATTGGATGTAGATAAAATTTTCCAATGTTATATTATAAGTATTTAAGTCCATTAAATCAGAAAGATATAGCACGAAGATTGTATTTTGCCTCGGCGATCTATTCTGCAAAACAAAGATAAAAGAAGTATACCAGCTCTGTAAGGACAGAGATATTTGAAATTCGGTACTCTCTCTCTACTCTGTAGCGAAAATGGCATGATGGCATAATAATAATAATAATAACTACGTCTGGAGAGATCGATAGTAAAATGTGTAAAAACGGTCTCTTCTGGAAATCTGTAAAGACAGATCTTCCAATGTAATCAGGGCTAAAGGGTAAAGGATCGTTTAACATGTACATATTTTATTCCAGTCGATTTATGGAAAGTTCACCGAAGGGTGCTCAAGCCGATATTCCACAACCGGATCATCGAAGATTACATTGACGTGTTCGGCGAGCAGGGCGCGGTGCTGGTGGAGCGCTTGGAGGAACAGCTAGGCAAATCGGAGTTTGATGCCTTCAAATATATCACTTCATGCATGTTGGATATTGTATTCGGTAAATATACATTGTGTTCTTTTAATAACTATAGACTCACAATTTGACTACAATTTCACTTGATGATAAGCGAGATAGATGTAATCTCCTCGCACTTGTTTTGAATGGTTCTAAATTATATTAATTGCAAGTTTTATGTCATTTAGCTATGTACACAAAAATAAGTGATACTAGTTCATTTTAGATTAACCTATGTAGGTATATGTTTCGATAATTTGGTATTTGACATATTTATTAATACTTGCCACTAACATAAGACTAACAATTATACAAGTACCTATTTCGTATAATTTATATAAAAATATTTTCAATAGCCTTGTTGGTTTAATGTTTGCAAGCGCGTCTACTGATCGGAAGGTCCAGGTTTCTGTCCCGGGATCGAGTACTATTGGATTTTTATAACTTAAAACTCCTAGGAGTGATCCGGAGTTTGAATTAGTGCATGGTGTATGACAATAGAATCAGCTCCTACTCTACTGGAACGTAAACATGCTTGGCAAAACGTGGGAATGTACTACAGTCCTCTGCCTACCTCTTCGGGGCTTACCGACGTGATGTTATATAAGCGATACAAGTTATTCACTACTGCTTACCCGAAAATAAGGCAAAGACTGACACCTGAGCCAGTTTTGACAAACATCTTTTGTTTCATTCATTACAATCGTTTTAAAGTAGGTACATTAGGTATCGTATTTTATGTGTTTTCATATACCTACATATATTTATCAAAGTAAATGGTAACGGTATGTACTAGAGCAAAACGATAGACGGTAAACACTAAATAGTATAATTTGTAAGGTACATCTCTAAAGCAAACTAGCTTAAGGCCGCTTACGGATGAGAGTCATGGCTGAACATTTTCACAAGATTTGTCTTATTATCATCAACCTACCGTCCGGCTAATTGCGAGTAAAGTCATTTGCGAAATACTTCAAGTGACATTGAATAAAGACTCTTATCGTCATTCATAAGTAGATAAATAAGTACGTAGGTGCCATTAAAAACTTTTTTACCAAGTGAATTATATATTTTTGGTTCATTACACTGGTCTTGTACTGGTTGTCTTGGCAGGTTGGAATTGGGTTAAGGGCTCCATAAAGTATCGCTGATTGAAGATGCGCGGCGTGGGTTAGGCTTATATCATTTGCCCATACTTGTTTTCTGCTCACTTGCGTAGTAAGCTACTTGAACTGGCCAATATTTCGCATAATACTTTTTAAGAAACATTTTTTATTCTTGTCATAAACATAGATTCTTTATGCCAGTACAAATATAGATCTCATGTATTTAAGTGATTGACTTCAGTCAATTGGCACAAAAATTTGCTATTCAAGTAATAAGTAAAGGTGGACTCAAAATATTTGGTATTAATTTTTTACAATAGTACTAAAATATGTAGTTCTCATAATAGATAATCGACTGTCCTTTGTGGATTATAGGCAGAAAAATATCCGAAACTAAAAAAGCTAACGAAAGCTCTATGGTCTCTAACTTTTTTTGAATGTAAATAAACTGAACAAAACTCTAGAAACTATAATGCTTCTTTTTATTTGTTTAGAGACGGCGATGGGTGAAAAAATGGACGTCCAGCACAATCCGGATACGCCGTATCTACGAGCTAGGAACACCGTCATGTCCATAATAAGCATGAGGCTTTTTAAGGCGTGGATGCAACCCGACGCTCTGTTCAATTTAACACCTTATTCCAAATTACAGAAAGAAAACATTGACTTAACTCATAAATTTACAGATGAGGTAAAGATCTCTGCCTATATTTACTCAGGTAATATTCGATTAAATATAAATATGAGCGTCCTATGTGCGATGTACGTTTTATTGAACATGACATGTTTAGCGTGAGAGGATTTTTGTAGTGTATAAAAGTTATTGACACCATGTAAATGTATTAACAAAGTTGTCAAGCCGCAGCACTTGTAAGGAAATTTGCGCTATTATGACGAACTTCAGTTTAGGTGCGACGGATGCCAACGTCTGTTTCTTGCTTCGGAAGATAAATAAATTGTATTCGCGTTCGAAAGCTAGATGCATTGATAATAAAAGGAAATAAAATTATTCAGCCGGTTTAATATATTTAGCTAATAAAGATAAGGAAAACCAACATCATTTTACTACGTCGTTTTCGTATATTTGATATAAGTATATATGATTTATTGTTAAGTAGTATTTGGTCCAAAAACTTCGATTTGGTTATAATGAAATAACAGTTTCGTATGTACTATTGTATCGGCCACTCTTAGGCGTTACCTGTATATTCTACTTGTGTCCATTTAAGAAAAATTTCGGTTTGCAATGAAGAATACACAGTACGATTTATTTACCTAAATACATTAGTTTTTCAAATTGACGTGACACGTTATTAGTGTCTACACTTTGCGTCACAGTTCGTCACTGTGCCCAAAGTGTGTCTGTTTAGTCAACTCAAACATATGTTATATGGTATATGTATGTATGTTTACATTTGCGATCACGAAAAATGTTTGCTCTACCTCAGTACAAACAATATTATGGAAAGACGTAAATTGCGTTAGTGTGTTAAAAACCTATTGTGCGAAAAAGTTGGTAGGCTTTAATAATAATTCAGATTACATTAACAGTCAACGGTTACGTTACACAAATGTGAAAATATCTACCCTTAGTCCAGGAGTAAAATAAAAGTATATCCATATATTTACCTATGAATCTATTTCTTTAGGCACGTTAGATTCCTTCGCGGAAAACGGAGGGCACCAAATCCCTTCCGACTCCTTCTTACAAACCTTATGTTCTTCTCGTACATTTTACGTCGTTGTATGCCTCTAATATAATATTCGTTTGCTCAAGGTGGTGAAGAAGAAGAGAAAGATATTCACATCACGTTCATTTGATGAGAAATTAGGTATGTACCTACACGTATATCTCTCTTGTACTGGGTTACGAACCTATCTAAATACAGAGGTTCCAATATACCATCATGTCTTTCACCGTTCCACTTTAAGACCCGGGTCTCCTCACAAAATGACAAGAGATAACGTTATTAGCCACTCTGACTAAATCCGGGTTGGCATACTTCATACGTCTTAGAGAAAATTTTATTTATTAGAGAATATCATAACATAACTGTTTAAGTGTTACTGCTACACTCATATGGTTATCCGTTCGGGAAAATTCAGATGATGTTATGTTATGTCTGCTGTTTACAGTATCACTTATTGCAAGTTAAACACATGTTCGTTTTTGTTACAGGACGAAGAGATCTATTGGAGTTGTTGTTAGACAGAGAGATTAACTTTACCGATGAGGAATTGCGGGAACACATCGACTCCATCACCATCGCCGGGAACGACACCACGGCGTTGGTCATATCTTATACTCTACTGTTGTTGGGCTGTCATGAAGATGCACAGGAAAAGGTTTATCAGGAGTGAGTGTATTAACTGAATATCGTTCCAAATCTCCTACACAAAAAATAAAACAGATGTGACTGTCAGTTAGTATGTATATACGTGGCCAGGGCGACAAGTTCACCACTTCAAGGTCACTAAGCGAGCTATAGATAGGGGGATGCTCGAAGTCACTTTGAAAAGCGGAATTCGAAACGAAGCACTCCGACAGAGAACCAAAAATATCGACATAAACAAAAGATTCATAAGCTGAAATTGCTACGGACTGGTTACATTTATCTCGAAGCTGATAAATAATCGTTAAAGTAGACTTGTTCGAGGGTGGATACCACAACATTGTAAATGTACAGTAGGACATCCATTGGCTAGGAATGAGTGGTTGGAGCCAAAGAGCTGAAGATTGAGCCCAGTGACGTACTATTGAAGAGGTTTATGTCCAGTAGTTAACCGATACAGAGTGATGGCGATAATTATAGTGTTCAGATATCATATGTGACTGGTATTGGTATAAAGTGGTCATTACTAAATCCGTTCCATGTCAAGTCTAAGGTTGAACGTGTTGTCGTTACTATACTTTGTTTACCGAATTAATTTCCACATTGTCTGTTAAGGTTGCAGAGTATATTTGGTGATTCGAGCAGATCGCCGACTAAGGAAGATTTAAGCAACATGGAATATTTGGAGCGAGTTATAAAAGAAACCATGAGACTTTACACGGTGGTGCCAGTCATTGGTCGTAAGACAGACAAAGAAATTAAGTTGTGTAAGTAAAATATATGCTAAATAGCGTGCTATGTATATGGTATACGTTACATTTAATGTTTTTATAAGGGTGGAGTTTCCAGCTCACGGTGTAAATCAAATATCGTGAATTAAACTACAGATATTACCAACTACTACTATTACTAACTACAGATGAAGCAGGGATAGCCTTAGTGGTTAAGAATTCAGCCTCTCACTCCGGGGGTGCTGGGTTCAAATCCACGGCGCGCACCTCTTTATAAAAATGCGTTTTAAGTTTAAATATCACTTGCTAACGGTGAAGGAAAACATCGTGAGGAAACCTGCATACTTTAGAATTTATAAAAAGTGTGTGAAGTCTGCCAACCCGCACTTGGCCAGCGTGGCAGACTACGGCCTGAACCCTGTCAATATGAGAGGAGACCCATATTCCAACAGTGGAATGACAAATGGGTCGATTATTATTATTATTCGTACGGCAGTTATGAAGACTTCTGATTTCTCAATCTCATGTAGGTATTTGATGAAGATAGGCGAGGCTTGATCTCCCCTTGCAAGTGCATCTATAAATATTCAGATTCTTGTTGTCTAGTAATCATTTAAAAGCGATATCTTTCTTTTAAAAGCGATGTCTTTTTATCACATATTTTTCGTTTTCTGTCGTTTTTGTCGGATGCCCGTATTGCCAAGGTTAAAAGTGTTTTTTTATGGTGTCGTAGCTAACGGGTACGCAAGCTACCTGATATATGATATCCAGAACCCAAACATATACACATTTATATTGTTTATTTATTTATTCTTTTTGTAACACCTTATGCTAGGGGATACAAGGGCGTACTTAATGCCTAATGGCATTCTCTATATTATTGTTCTATAATACAAAGTTCAGAAATACATTTTTATGAAATAAGTTCAATTATACGTACTATTATTATTATATTTACGTATTCATACGTAATTACAGAGCAATGTTGTGAACAATAGTACACATTGACCCTTTGTCGTTTCTTTGACATTGATCACATAAAAATGTATATGAATAATGAACCTATCCCGATTAACAAATTCTAGCGGAAACTAACCAAATATAAAAATGCTAATGTTACACAAATATTACGGCATATTACAACGGACAAATTGATACTAAAAAAAATAGTCACACAGATAAATAGTTATTTATTGATTTGCGACTCGCTAATTGATGTTATATCGATAAATGTTGAAAGAAATATGTACATTTCTAATGGGCTTATCGAATGAAGCGTGTGAAACGTGTTTAGTTCAGATAATTTTGGCCGTTTATTTATAAAGAAAAGGTTATAGAACTGTTCCAAGTTTTACGAGGCGACGCATTATGTATAGGCTAAGTTAGGCCTTCCCTATTCTTACTGATGCAATGCTGAATATGTTTTCGAAAAGGAAAGTAGCTAGCAAAAATTTAAATCATCTAGATATTCCGGATCCATGCTGGGTATTTATGAAAACAAAACGCTACGTATGAGCAACGAACACTATTTATGCATTACGCCAATATGAATTTTAAAAAAATTAATTAATGATTATGAAATACAAATTTCATCATCCAATTTTAAATGTTATCGTAGAAACAAATAAATATTGTAAAAAAGCATAATTGTAACTTTAATTAGCATTTATAAATTTAAAGGTAATTCCATCAACTGCTTTCTACAAAGATGACAAAGATGGCAATAGAAATTTGTATATACATCTTCTTTTTCTCTTCCTGCCTTTTATCATTCCACTATTGGAATATGGGTCTCCTCTCATAATGAGAGAGGGTATTATAATAATTAGAACGTATAATATACATATAATGCAATTCACGTATACAACTTTTATAAATATAAATAATATATATAAATGTAAGTATCATTATGTAAAATAACGCACGTCTGTCCCTATAGGATCCGGGAACCGCCGCTCCGAATATCGTCTCGCTGGCCGGCGAGCCGACAGCGTGCGCACTACTGCTTGATACTTTTCTTCTTTTTATAATAACTCTGATTTGTGAGCACCGTAGTGCAATCGCCAAGCTCGACATATGCGATCAGATGTTCTCCGTATATTTTTATACACCTCAAAGGAAAGATCAGGTTAATAAATATGTCTGTGTAATATATGCACGCATACATATCAATTTGTAATATATATTATGATATATATAATAAATATATGACATTTAAAATACTTGCACCCCGTGTTTTAATATCCTTCATGTGGTGCCATCTTTGATAGAATATAAGAAATACATGTTTAATTGATACCATTGATACCAGCTAACATACCTACATGAAATGCGTCTAATGATTGCCGTTTACACCGAGTTAAGTACATATTATAATAATTTTGAGATAGCCACAGGCTTTATAAAAATATTAACATATTATAATGCGTAACATAACGTAACATCACGTCTGTAATCCCAGAAGGGTTAGGCAGAAGAGTGTAGTACTTATACTCTCACGTTACACCAGTTATTCAACCACGTCAACCAACGCGACTACTCGACCAGCGAGGCAGTCGAATATAATGATCCTTTTTTGAAATTATAAAAATACCGACAGATGTTCTGGTAAATGCACGAAATGTATGTATGTAAGTTTCGTAGGTATTTAAATTGATTAAATAATTCACAAATATGCTATCCTTCATATTAAAGTTCAAACGTTTAAGTGTTAAGCGCGGCATACGGCACCTTTCCGCAGAGCAGATACAAATACTGCTGCTAAACAGCAAAATTAAGTACTAACATTTATTTTAGCCACCAAACCGCAGACAAAGAGTGATAACAATTCGCAGCTGCCGGCAACTTGGCCATTATTTACAGAATGTATTTCTTGCGTTTATTTTCGTTGCTCCATTTTATTTTTTTACGATCCCTCGTCGCGTGAGGCGCAAAACGCTCGGTGTAAGGTGTTGTTATAACTTTATTAATTTGTAAACCGTGTGAAAATACAGCTTTTTGTCGAGACATTGTGTTACTCAGTAATAATAAAGGATACACATGAGAAATCGTAAAAGAATTTTTCTTGGAACCCTTATGAATATTTAGTATGAAATAAAAGAGGACAGCGGTCATCATTAAATTATTAGGCACATAACATCAGCAACGCTAACAGAATATTATATTTTCCCCCCTAGTTCGTATAAGACACTGTATGTAGCATATATACAACATACACACACATATCTACATATCTTCACGCCAGGTCAATCACGGGGTTGACAGAGAAGACATAATATATTAACTTTAAATTTGAAAAACAACGTATACGGCTGCTTTCGGTGATTTTAATACGGCATCCCGAATTAAAAGGATACAAGAACTTATCCTGGTCTCGTTGTACAGACTTTGTCCAGTGATATATTCAGTTCAGACATTTCAGGGTCATTACCCATAAACTTTTGCACACCGCAGAGATTTCATACGCCACGACTGGTGTTTTATACTGTCATTATTCTTACTGTCAATGTTACAACGGTCGGTAAACTTAAAATTTTAACTATAGCTATGTGGTCGTACATTAAACAACATCAAAGGATTTAAATCAGACACTTCCGCGACGTAAATTAACCTTTTACTCTTTGCTCCAAGAAACAATAATGACATCGTCTTAGGAAAATTAAAACGCAGCCATACGATTTAAACTACGCAAAG
>DWEE01001129.1:0-14174 GCA_018245755.1 Parelbella macleannani | reverse complement strand
AAAGGATGAGTTGTTTGTGTTATTTACATGTCTGGTAGTCCAATGGTTAGTGAATTTGACTGCTAAGCGGAGGATTGTGGGTTCCAACCACACACAGAACATATATTTCTTTAATTACGTATTATGGAAATAATATCAGCAACTAAAGATCTCTTTAGTTTTTTGCATCATAAAGTCATCGGCATTGTTTTCAACCCTTTCGCCACTTCACTGTGGATACAATCCCTTACAAAATGAGAAGGCTTGTAGTCTTAATCTAGTAGGTACTTGTTATTAGTATGTTCATCGACTCGGTTTTTGAATATAAGGTCATGTAAGTACGTACTATGAACTCCTTAGATGATGGAATTCAATTAATTTGCCAATGTCCTTGACATAAGCCTCACCATGTATAATTATTCGGTTGCCAAAATGATGAATTAAATTTTAAAGCTAGTTATTCGCATGCGCTGGAGCACAATCACTTTTTTATGTACGCTGATATGTACATGAGACATATGGGATAATTTTAGGTAAATGAAAATAAACCACCCTATATAAGTAATCTCAAAATTGTTTGCATAAGCAAACAGAATTAATTTCAAGCTCGTTTTCTAATATTCTCAAACAGTCATTCAGGAAACAACGGATAACAATACGTAATCGTGTAACTAATTTGCTAACACACGAAAATAAATTCTCCAAAATATTGTTAAAATCTCTTTGTGCTCATATCATGAGTAAGACAATCGAAAACAAATGGATCACAAAGGGAGGTAAAGAGCACGTAAAATCGATTCACGGACACAAAACGCACAATCGGTAGAATAGACACAAAAACACGACTAAAAATACAATGGTACAATACATTTGAAGATATACCCCCAACTGATGTTTTTACGCTCTCGCGCATTGCATTTAAAAGTTTACACAAATATCGTTCGTAAGCCGTCGATAAATGTGTTAATTTTGAACGTCCGAAACGTTTAGGTACATTTGAGACCGTAGTATCCGAAAAAATCACTCGTGCCGTTGCTTAGGTGTGACCGGTAGCTATATTGACATCTTTTACTAAAGATCGAAATCAAACATGTAGGAAAGAGACAACAAGATTTCATCGTGCCCATTTTTTACATATAGTATTACAGTCACGCACTTTGATTTCTTTGTAGTTGGAACTGTGAGTTCTTTCTTTGAAACGATTTGCCTAAAACGCTTCTTTTTGAAAAGCGATTCATAATTAATTAATAGCCGCCAAGCGTATCGGACGTAGCGGGAGCAAATGGGACGGATGCCCACATTCCATTGTCGTGTAACTTACGCACATCGTTCATCAAGTTGACAAGCGTTAATCCAGTTTCCGGGGGGTCTACCATTGTCTCGATCCAACTCGATTCGTTGACGCACTTCTGTGTTGTTTGAATTCAATTTTAATCGATTACAAGGTAATTTTGGGTTGAGTTCTTTGTTAGTTGGAACAAATGTGGCTATTAGGGCTTTTACTGTACGTATATTGTCGTCAAAGTGAATAGTAACTTCAGTTCCGTATATTCAATATCATTCCTCTGTATCTACAATATATTTTAAACAACCGACATCATACGTTGACGTAAATTTCGTTAGATTTTAGTTCATAAACTAGGTAAATTTCATTTTCATATTTAATGTAACATATTACTATAATTTTGTAACTTATATGACCTTAATTTTCAAACCTTTTTGGTAGTTAGGTAATTCCTTTTGCATTTAGGTAATGGTTTTATTCCTTATATTCTAATGCATATTATACAGGCCTCTAATTGTCAGCTTCAGTATATATTTTGTAGTAATAATGGAGGTGTAAGAATTTAATATTTGTCGAATTTTAAGTCATGCATATACATAATTTTCTATCTCGTATCTCTTTCGAGAATCGTTAGTACTAAGCTTTCAAATCGTCCCTGAGCACGATGACAAATCGTTCAGTGAATGATAGTATTCTCGTTGAGACCTTTATTTTTATTGTTCGGTGAATGTTTGAATATTAGCGTGTTTTAATTCATTTACATCTATTTGATGTCAAATAATATATAAAAAATGGAAATAAAAAAAATAATATGACAACAGATGAACTTAGTTTTCATCATAATATGACTCGATTATCGAAAGTCTTGCACGCAACTCAATGCATTATTATATTCTGCAACATTATAATAATACAATATTTCATACCCTAATACAATATCAATTAATGTAATATCGACAAAGTAATGATCACTTTTATACAAACTATCCTATTTTACAGTGTTACTTTCGTTAATGTAAGTGACGGCAACAGTTATATAAAAGTTACTGTACTTAACGACATTGCATTCCTCATTCGAGAAACGTTGGTAGCTCGCGTTGAAACGGTTCCCGCCCAGCGCTGAATCTGGATGACAAATTGATAGTGTTCGCGTAGAGAGCTCTGTTTTTGTTGTTTGATATATGTCCGAGCATTGTTCGTCACTGTGTGCTTCATTTAACGAGCAAATTACCAAAATGATTTTGGTAATGTTTCCCAACTTAATATTTAGATAATAGTATAAGATCAACGTATCTGGTGAAATGTGAGAGTATAGTACATTCCTCTGCCTATCCCTTCGGGGTTTAATGGCGTGATGTTAATAATTTTTTTTTTATTTAAGATTTATTCTATAAACCGATAAATTTCAATGCTGATTGCAAGATGATAATAATTTGTGAAGTGAGATCGTTTTAATAGATTGTAATTTGGCACAGCATGATGTCTTCATTGTCTAACAATAAGTGATAATTTATTGAATGTTGGAATTTCCAAAGAATACGTCATTTTAAGAAATAAATGTATGAGGTGGAACATTTTGTGATATATATAATTTGTGTCGATGTTAAGTCGTTAGTAAAATCTGATGAAAGAGTGATTGTCCAGCGTTGGATTTTGAAATTCATATTGATGAGGTGAATATCTTTAGCAACGTAACCAGAAATCTGCATTTTGTTACTGTTAGTACGACTCCATTAACGTACTCGTACTGAGATAAAAATTAAACGTATAATTAAAAATTGAAAGCAATCTGTTACTTGATACATCTAGCTACAGAAAAGAAATAGAAAAAAAGATGAGCCTTTTCATATTTTCTGGCCTTAATATACCTCATTTATTTCCATTTTATCGTAGTGGTCTCTGAATCAGTTCTTAACTGTAATTTGCAGTCCAATTATGAAGCTAGTTTTTTGGTAAAAATATTGTATTTTAAAACTGGTATGGAAGACTGATATGAAAAGAAAAACGCTCAGGACGCCATTCTAAAAGCTTCTAACACGGAGGACGGAGGATATTTATGCGCGACGTGAGGAAGCGTTAGAATATATTATCTGCGTTTTAAATCAGTCGCGAAGTTTTAATTATGTCATTAATTATAATATGGACCTTATCTCTTAAATTAAGTAATTGAATTTAAAAGATAAAAAGATCCAGTGGGTAGGTAATAACACAAATTATGTGAAAAACCTCTCGATTTACATTTACATCGGACTTACAAAACATCGTTACCCGAAAAGGGTTCACATACAAATTTCAATGTTTATCACGATGTCACGATGAAAATCAGATAAACGTCCACCTGGCTCTAGATTAAACTGTCGAGAAGCATGTGGCCGTCCGATGACATGGAGTAAATTACATAATTAATCATTATTTACTTCGAAACCCTCACGAAACAAAGAACAACGGATTTAATGACGAATGCCGGCGGGTGGGTCTGTTCGACCATACGTTTCCGTTTCTATTTCGACGCTTTCATTCCTCCATTAATCAATAAGATACAATGCAGAGGGTTAATATTTCATTTCATTTTTTAATAAAATCGAATTACTAACATTTTTTGAAAACATTTTTTATACTGTGTACTTTGCGTAACCTACAATCACTCTGTCAACATGGATAGCCCTTTTGTAATCACAGTGCGTTTGACGTTTACAGATTACAAAGAAAATAAAATTCGTCCAGAAATGTTTTTTCAATCAGGTATTTGATTCGAATTGATTTCTTGAGACAAATTCGAGCGACACTCGAGCCCACTTCCCGGGTTGTGGGGAAAAAAAAATTAAAAAATCGTCCTTGAGGGCGTTGTTCGGATTTCAATTACGACCAACATATTCACGGGATCGTGTTTTGCTTTCATTCATTTCAACCGAAATAATCTCTACCGCAAACAACGTTTGTACAGTCGACTTGTCAAATATAATACTCCCTTTGTGTGCCCAAAATCGATTATGGCCTTTTTGTTGTCAAAATTGAGGTTCGAATTTCTCGAGTTTCACAATAGTTGCGATGTTTATCGCGGCCAGGTGTGTTCGGTCCCTTAAATGTTTTTTAATTGAGTGCACGAAAAGATTACGGGATACAGACTATCTCGATGAGTCTGCGTTTATGAACTTATTATTTTTGGAGGCTTACTTGAAAAAATTATGTTCTTCCCAATAACTTTTCTGTTGTGCCGTTTATGATATTGTTCTTTTTATTGTTAACGTAATTTATGATATAACGATACGATGCTGATGGAATTTATTATACCTAAAAAAGTTCATTTTATAAAAAAATAATGGACAAAAAAACAACATAAGTATACAAACATGAACTCAAAACCACTATAATTTCTAGATCTATGTAAATATATATTACATGTCTATAAGCGGCGATTAAATACGGTACTGATTGCTGAGGTAATTAAGATTGCCTCTGATCCATAACGTTGCGTAGACACCGTGCTCGCCAGACGGGGCATTAAATTAATTATGAATGCAAGTGCCCCAAACAAATACTTCATTCTATTCTACTGTTATATAGAATTGTATTCCCTATATAAAATATACTTTTTACCTTCTGAATTAATTAAACACATGCGGTTCATATTTAATAATTCACGTCCATCTATCCACCAGTTCCTAAAAGTCGACTTTTCTACAAAGAACTATTTCAATTATAGTGGTTTCACCGAGATCTGTGTTTTTTAAGTCCAGCGTTTTCCCGTAGTCTTGTTCTACTCATCAGATGTCTTATCGGTTGCCACTTCACCTGATTGCAATTGGCCTTCGCAGTCTATAAACAATTAGGCTGAAATTTAATCAACTTGAAGTCGTAGTCGGCTATTCACCAATCATTTTATTTAAAAAAATGTCGAAGGGGTGATGAATGTGAAAGAAGTACCTACAGAATCTCTCCAAGGATAGTAATATTTGGCTTCTTGTGCTTACTGCTTACCCCGTAAAGGATGTAGCAAGAAGATATGTAAGTAATAATAATATTGCAACATATTTCAAAATTCAACAGATTCCACAGAGTAACTTGTATAAGTCCCTGCAAATACAATGGCGAGTAGTTTTCATTTGGGACCCGAGGAGACCCGAAGCCCGCGTACAAAGTAATTAAAATGTCGTACACAAAATTGTGCACAAAATCATATTGCTTTTGTTTCGCCCGCTCCGTCTGGCAGCGCGTAAGGCTGCATTCGTGTGTACAGCAGAGCGACAAGCGGTAGGCTTTTCCAAGAAAATAGATATAAAAATTTGGTAGGTATATTTTATTAAGGTTCGATGCGAAGAGCTGAAAATCGAGCTCAGTGGGCTACTATTGGAAAGACCTATGTCCATGACGGGCTGATGATGATATTCTACGACATGCATATATGTATTTTTAAAATATCTAAGAGGTTTTAAATAAGGTCGAATGATATTTATGATAAAGATCTTTCTTATCTGTCAAGAGAGATAAGGGCTTTTAACTACCACTTCGTATGCACAAGGTTTGCTAACACAATTTGAAAATAAATTACAAGCTATTTTAAATTCATACAGTTTTTTATATATCATATTTTATAATACAATATCTTATTCTATATTATCACATACTACCAGCTTATTGTACACTTTGTATATCATGTATACATAATATAGGTATGCATATATACATAAATATTAATACAAGTTACTCCACATCGCATGCGCTTATTAACAGAAGCGTAATGCGCGTCGCAGACACGACCTGCCGCCGACAAAGCCTCACCAATTTGTGGATTAGTTGATGCGTGAATCGTTGAATTAGCTGTTCGCTGGACGGCCAAGGTCCGAACAATTACAAGCGTAACACGATACAGCTAGTGTATAAGCACCTTTGGCGAGTTTATGGATATTTTTGTTCAAGCTTTACGGCATGTTAGCTTATTGTTCAGGCGGCTTATATAACCCACATGATATACTTTATAGCTTATTTACAATGTTTGAGGATTCATTTAAAAAGTTTTCTCGGTAGTTTATGCCCTTGCCCAGGCTGTAAGATTAAGAGGTGAACACAGATATACATACGTACATATTATGTACGCAAAGATGAACATTTATGTACTTTTGCATTTGTACTTTTAAAATAAACCGATGAAATAGGTAGCCTGTAGAATCGGTGCTCTTATAATGTGATCTATTTATTTATTGAACGAGTCTTAACGTTATCACCACTTATTAAAATGTAACCATTTTGTATTGTAGGTATGTTATACATGATAAAACGTATATCAATTATAAGAATATGTAGGCATAACCCCTAATGCTTTACGCAAAATACAAATTAAATATTTTCTTTTTAACTTTGTTCTAAAAACATGCCTAGCACAGCTTAAGCATGTTACATTCATACGTTAAAGTCAAGTTGGCTAGAGAATCAAAATTCTTGGAACTTTCCGAACAAAATAAATCAATACCCGAAATTGATAAATATTACGAGACATACTCGTAAAAAACAATTGCTACTTATTTTCTTCGTAGAACAGACGTGACTCACCCCTCTTGTAAACAAATGAGATTATATTAAATTATTTCCATAATAGGATGTGTGTGTTCCGTCCTTTATTTGATTTGAACTGGTATTGAGTTAATATTGAAGGGAAATGAGAAAATTCTATTATTGTTAACGGTAGTTATCAAAACACATTTTTCTAAAAATTTTAAAAAAGCTTTTGCTTTTTCATATTTATGAAGTTTTTCTAATTTAATCGGTTGCATTATATATATCTGAAACGAATGATTACATACCTATAAATAGGACATTAAGTTAATAGTTGCAGAGAAAGAAGATACGTAAGGTTCATTTTGTATCTGGTTGAAAACTGTGTACCCTTTCTATGCCGTTGCGCTCACAGGGAGTTGGGGCAGAATTGGACAGATTAATACGTATCAGTTTTAATGTCTTTAATAAAACACCCTTGATTTGACTTTTAAACACCGATATAATGATCCGATTTTAACGAGTTTAATAAATGAAAAAGGTGTATTGATCTCGTGAAAAACGCGGCGTCGGGCCGCATCCGGCAAATAATTAAAACTTTTAAAAGAACCAGTCAAATGTGGGAGAAAGAAATAAATTTTCCACCCGAACGGATACTTTCGTTTTTATCCTTCTGCCTTGTGATTTATTACGCAAATCATTTTGCTGGTACTGAATCCTCTTAAACACTATTTTCAACCTTATGCCATTCATAATAGTGCACATGTAATGTAGATTTAAGATTTATCGACCGTAAAAATCATGTGTAATTTGCAGTTGGTAAGTATTGAAACGTACATTTTTTCTATATAAGCTGTCTCTATTGACACAAATTCTGTCTTATCCTAATTTTCTAGACGCAATTATAAGAATTTAGTACTTACTTCGCTATTCCGAAAATAGTTCTCTATGTATAGATAGGTATTTAAATTAATTCTGATCTTTTTGGTTACTTTTGTTAAATAATAATAAAGAACAAATTATTAATATCAAACGCCTCATTATTTTTTCATTAACTTTTACATGAAGTTTTGCTGGATTTAAAAGATGCATATTATCATTAATTTAAGACAATGAACAATATTAAAAAACGGGCAATTCCATTTTTTTTCAATTAGGTTTTCGCTTATCTAATCTCCTCAATTATGTTTAAAAAATATTGTGTACCTACTTAATATTTTAGATGGAGAACCTAGTCATAACAGAAAAACGACTGTCGCAAAACATGTAAGACGAATTTTAACTTTAGTGTTTAACTTTAAAGGCATTTGGTTGGGGAAATTACACGGAACCATAGCCGGCTTGAGCTAGACAAAGCGATATTGGACACCAAATGGATTCCTTTGACGTTTGGAAAAACATTGAAAACCAATGTCGGTTTGCTCTACCACTGAAACGTGAAGATGCGATAGCATTTCCGAAAATTCTTTGTTCACATGAACCGAACAAGAGAATTTATTATGCTTTTAATAATATTAAACGGGAAATTAATAAAACTCTAACAAAAATATGGGTCAACTCAACTGACAGGTGGTGATTAGATTAATGTCATGTTCGTATTTAATTATTTATAGCTTGCTTAGCGTTACAACTCAACCACCATTTATTATCTATTAAATTATAATGTAGGTACCTACATATTTTTCACGTTATGTGAAAAACGTTTTATCATAAAGTTCTTGAACTGCAAGCTGTTTCAAGAGCTTCGCTAAGAGCTTTTTACAGAATACACGTAGTCTAAAAATATAATGTAATTAGGATTTTATAAAAAATAACCTACAAAACATACCTACTAACATGTATATCTACATAACTATTAAGCATTACGAAGATATATACTGCAAATTTATGTTAGTTAATCGGCTTAGCAAGCATATAAAAAATTGACTTTTTAGAAATGTAACTAAGATTTGTCAGCTTTATAAATAATAGAATGCACGTTTTTCAGTTAATTTGCTTAAATCGAGATAAATACTCAAATCTTTTATGAAATAAATCCTATATTAGACAAATACCGAATGAGATTTTCTTGCCTAACTTGGCCGTGTATCTATTAAAAGTACGTGCAGTATATTAAAATAAGTAAATTTCATTATTTACTAGCTGTTACCGATAATTAGGATAAAAAATAACATGTGGGGACATATGTGTCGAAGGAATCAAATTCGCAGCATTATAAAAGGCAAGCGTTTCAATAATTTCATATGGTCTCAATTACGCGGTAGGAAAGTACGGTGCCTGTCTTTGCAGACCTTTAGAAATAGCAATGCAACTATACTCGATCACATTACCTGTATTTCTAAACCTGTTCAACATTATTCCAAATGGATAATAGGTATCGGTGCACCGTGGAGACGGTTCATTTCCAGCTATTAACTATTGTTGACATGATTTTGGATTTAATTTTATGCGTTATGAATGTAAAAAAGTGCCGCTGTCCGCTTGGTACCAGTCAACGTACAGAATAAGAAAGTACTACGGATGAGAGATAAGATCACGAGAAATATCCTGGAACTTGTTTACATTTGATTTCATTTGATGGACAAAAATAGGGCTGCAACTTCTTTGTGTCTAAACTTATTGATTTCTCGTGCAACTCCTCTCACGTATCTATTTAATCTATTTAACAGATTCCAAAAGTGAGGCATCGGCTATTTTAGTAAATCTTGTGCATGTATATCTCAAATAAAATTATACTATGAAACATTTCATGATTATTTATATCAATGATTAAATCCAATCGGCAGGATTTCATGAAGGATTTCGGTTAGGTAATTGGTCGAGCTAACCTGAGAAAACATACGTAAGCTACATATTTTATAATATGCTTGAGCAATGAATTGACATGAAAATTAAAGTATTTGAATGTAGAAACGCTAAATATACAGACAGGAATTATTCGCTTCAACCAATTTCTGTCCAACAGTCTTATTTAATCAAAGTAGAACTTTTCGCTGGCAACCATTGGCGTTTTCTTCATTGTTAGATATTCCAGGATATTCTAGGTTTTACTGTAAATACCTCGAAGTACATGGAGTTTCGAGATAGCGAAACAAAATCATTTTACGAGCCTCATAATGACTTTTAGAGCGCATACTTTGCGATTGAGATTGTCTTAGCGTAGGCGCACTCAGAAAATATGTTGGATCAAATCGTAATGGGACAGATTACGTGGACAAAAAAGCGTCTAAAATACTAAGAAAATTTACTTTAAAAAACTTCTATCAAAATCGATATTATGTACTAATTTTCAAAATCTTCCTTTTATCGTTTCCGTCATTGCTTGTGTCAAATTCTTTACTCAAATTCATCATAAATGTTTTGATGTTTTGCCGCAAAAGTCCACATAAGGATATTTTGCCCAGGGAATATTAAACTCTAAGGAATGTTTGAAGTTCGTGGTGGCAGCTAGCCGATATGTTTGTCCAATATAATGGGTCCAATGTTTGCGAGGCGTGATTGATTGCAAGTCCCGGCCTTGCGAATCAATATACGTCGGAGTTTGTGATATTAGGAACCTTCTTTATGTTCGAGTTACCGTCTCGGAAGAAATGCAGGGAATTTGCAGTAACACAATTCTGACCACATAAAAATTGGCACGGAGATAACGTAACGAATTACATCATGCACTATCGCAAGAAACCGAGAAACAAGATAGTGCTCATATGGAAACACTATGATAAGCAGTCGACTCGAGCAACTTGATGACCATGAACATATTTTTTAACCAAGAAGTGTTTACCGTTTGGCATCAAACTGATATTTGGTTCATAAACGTATTCAAACTTAAAATACATGGAAGACGTTTATCTGAAAAGAACTGCAAATTATTTACCGATATCTTGTGTCACTAAAACTTGTCTGATAATTCTATCAGCAATAAAATGAATCATTCGTTCATTCACATCTTATATATTTCATATTTGCTTTTACGTGTTGATTATAGATTTCAGTTTTTTTACTTCCTCATAACACTGAATAACAAATGTCATGTAAGTATAAATCACTTTGTAATCCAAGTGGGGACGTTGTCAGTTTAAGTAATAAGATATTCCCATCATTAGCAACCACGCTGTGTGGTAGCTAACTGGGGCAGGAGTGAAAGAAACTATTGAATTTGAAGTGTTAAAAAAATATTTGCCCTGCCAGAAGCAAACACTTGAGCAACTCTTGAATATTATTAGTTTCGTAACATCTAATTGGTGATTATGCTGTTTTAGTACGGCTCATAAGCAGTCTGGCCTTTCGTTTTATTTTTGTTTCGTAAACGTATAAACAAAAGTTATCGAAGACATGACATTATCAGTTAATAAAAAGACACGTTTAGTAATACTGTACAAATATTATTTGTTTGCGAACTACATAATAAAGTATATATAGTGAGCAATTTTTTCGGATAACCTTGGGATATAAGAAAGGAAAAACTAATACATATTATAATAGTATTCAAATTGAAAAGTTGATAAGTTAAATTTTATAAACAATCTATACAGGCTGATTTAACGCGACTAACATTAGCAACGGTGTACATTTTTTAAATTTAGAAAAACACATTGACGATTTTTTTTATCATATAATAGACTAGAGTTTGGCCGGGATCCCGCTTGATGGTAGACGCAGATGCATTCAACGATAGAGCACGCACGCCTAGGAAAAGTTTATCATCCTTGCTTTGAAAAGTCTTAGGTTATAATACTATGTATCTGGAAACACTGAGGCTAGCAAAGTTTTTCACTCCTTGACGGTCAGGATCAGAAATGTGGAACAAAATCGTTTTCTGTCTATAATACAGCCTGACAAAATAAATGTAATCATTGATAAATTAGGAAAAACACAATGAACGATTGAAAGATTTGCAGAACTTCACCCAAATGTAAACCAATCAACATCTAATAAGTTCAATTATTTATCATGTAGAGTGTATATGAGTTAAATAAAAATACTAAAGATAAAAGATAATTTGAGAGGGTTTTGAGAAATTCTTTAGCGAGCAAGAAATGTAGCCGCAAGGAATTTTCACAATTTTTAATAGGTCATAGGTGCTTTAGTATGGGATACAAAATATAATCTAAATGACAAATAATACATACCCTAATAAATAATCAAGATATTTTATGAGATTAGAGTCTGGCCATTATTTCCGTTACGGTAAGTTTTTCGTTTAACATTATGAAACAGTATACCTAACCTATAATGTAACGAGGGTTGCCTAATTGCTTTTTTATTTTTAGTACACGTACAAAATTACATATATGAAACATACAACGCACGGATTTATATACCTACCTAATGCCGCAATATTTACAAATATATGGTGCGTCAATAGAAACATATAATGTCACATTCCAATCATTTGTAGACGCCTTCTGTAATTTCCATATAGCGAGTGTGTATCTTATTTTTGCAGTATCGGCGCTTCAAAAGAATTATTACGTTCCAGCTTCGCTTCTTTATTATTCAGGAAGAGTATGCGTTCGTGTTGTAAATGGAAATTTGCTCGTTCATTTCATGCACGCTTTATATTACATATTTGGAAGTCTGCGTCGGTTTAATAATGACGTTTAAAGGACTTGGTATAGAGGTTATAATATGTACATACGTACTTGTATGTCCAGTATATGAAGTGTTTCAATCTGGAGTTCAATGCATCTGATAAATCGTATTTCATAATTACATCACTAGATTAGGGAGTAATTGACGGGTTGATCACTGAATCATCGAGCTCTCCCTTATGAGATGCGCAAAGAACACCGAGTACTATATCTATCCTCACATACCTGATCTACCTTTTCTACATTTATCATTTTTTATAGACGCACAACGGATAATTTTTTTTAAAAATCTGGAACATAAATATCCCTTACGCTTAAGATTCAAAAGTATTTTGTAATTCTCAAGTGGTGAGTGACATCCAACTGTGAACCGAAAATTGGGGGTTCGATTCCCACCCAAGACAAATATTTGTATGATGAGTATGAGTGCCGGCTTCGTGCTCAAGTGTAACATTACATTGCTCCAATTACTTCTTCATTAATTTAACTGTTGTTCCGTACTCGTACACGAGACATATAGTTAAAATTATTGTATAATAATTGGCAGGATACCTGAGACACATAAATAACCCTGAAGTCATGTGATCTCAATTACAAGTATTATCGCGTCAGAATGGTTTACGATTTGCATAGCATTTTCATCATGAAATACACCTTTTAAATTTATGCCGCTTCCTCTAGGTCGTTCACTTAACGACATGGTTTATCACAACACTCAATTTATTACAGCGTAAAATTAAGAGATAATATCTAATAGTACAGTAATATATTATGACAACTTGATTATGATTTAACGTTAACTCGTATAAAGTTATGCGGAAACAAAAATTTAAACTGTAGGTACTCGACTAATACAAATAATAAGGGGTTTCGCAATAAATAACAGAATTATCATAATACGACTCCACATCCAGCACTAACGAGAGTCGAACGAGCGGCGTCCGACTTCAACTACTCGTTAGCATGAAATCAAAATATTTATTATGAATTAATTTACATAAACAGCCCACGAATAATGCGTCTTCGAACGCTCCGTGCTACGATTGTTCTGTCGACGTTTTTCTTGTTGCTTTGTTCTTAGTCGAATTAGATGGTAAATGTTTTGCCAAATGAATATTGAGCTGTCAAATAAGTCGTCAGATAAGCAGTAAGCGTGTAATTATTTCTGTGAATGTAGCATTCGAGTTGGTAGAAAGTATTAAATTACATGCTTGGTCCGTCCTAGATTGCCGACGGTAGTTCCGATTTTCACACGATAAGTTTTTTCGTAGCGACCCACGAATTCCTTCGCCTATTGTTTTAAAACAAAAGCCATTACGACAATTTGGTGATTGTCATTGATTTAGAGCGATGCCTTTTTAAATATCTTATTTAGTCTGTTGAATAATTCAGCTCTCAAATTACGACATTAGTTTCGTTCATTACGTCATTTAAGTTTAAATTAACATGGAAGCTTATTTAGATTAAGAAACGTCTCTCACCATCTTCATCAGCGATGTTCCTATTCAGTGTTCGTATATTAATTTAAACTATAACGTTTTGTGGAAAACTTTACGTTATAAGTAAATATAATATAAATTTCTTCAGTTTACATTAGTAGGTACAATTGCAACACATGATAAGGCTAAAAAGTCTTTTTTTACCCATTTAAAGTGTCCAACGGACAATAAACGGTAATACTACTGTTTAT
Organism: Parelbella macleannani; assembly: GCA_018245755.1. NCBI lineage: Eukaryota > Metazoa > Arthropoda > Insecta > Lepidoptera > Hesperiidae > Parelbella > Parelbella macleannani. Next base: position 139 of record DWEE01001129.1, on the reverse strand, counting down.
TAAATTTAATAATCTCTACAATTCTTAAACTAGATAAATTTGCACAAGTAATTCTAAGAAAAGTAAATATAGGAAATGCAATATTAATAAACAATGGACTGTGAATGTACCAAACATTAACCTTATGCATTGCAATGTC
>DWEE01001128.1:0-14179 GCA_018245755.1 Parelbella macleannani | reverse complement strand
GTCTTAAGTCTTGACTAATAAGGGTGAATTTATTTAATCTGGATATTTCTATGAATTAGTACAATCTGGTGGGCGCATCGTTACGTGTCGCAAACGTTTTTTGAATTCAAATGTTCTTTTTACAAATTTCCCTCCAATTATAAAAACAATTAGGTATTATTTTCCTCAAATGTGCAACGTAATATAATTTTAGTTTCCACATACATTAAATTCTAATTATGCTTTTAGGATCTTATTTATTGGAAAAATATTTGTTGACGTTGTTAATTACTGACCACTATTATATACGATATCATACTACAATAAAGGCCTTAAAAATTTTGTGATAATTTATTCATTCTATACTGACAGGTAGGTAAATACACATTACAGAGAGGTAAATACAAAACTAAATATTTATTTCAGTTAAGTAAACAAAGAACAGATATAATATTTAAAAAAAATATCTATTTTATAGAAGTTTTTTTGCAACTCTATTGGAACAAAATTATTCATTGTGAGGATTTCATAAAACTGAGCGTCACGCTCGAGCAGTCAAAAACAATACTTATTCAAATGAAACAAAAAGCAATTAACGGTGGAGATATCCCTCCGTCCTCGGAGGATACAAGAGAGGAGAGATTATTGAAAAAATAATTAATAAATATTTATGGCGGGCCACCTGAGGAACGACAAGCGCGGAATCCATTTTTATCCACTGCTCGAGTACGCATCTGCAGCGTTACAGAGTAAAAACGGTTTATTACGAATGCAAAATTTTCCATTCATATTCAAAATTTTATATCCCGACGTGGCCGGGAGAGAGCTAATTTATTCCGAGGGAGCTAAGGAGAGCAACCGCGTCTTGGGGAGGATTATGGAAGGGTTGAGCACTGCGGAATTGACAGGTGCCAGTCAAAAATTACAATTTAATAATTGAGACTACCGCGGTTGCAGTAGACACCGTTGCGAACGAATAAAAGAATCCGTTAATAAATACTCTATATTGGCATTCATATAGCTATCTTATTGCATTACTACAGATAAAACTAAATTAATCGAAATTAAATTGATAATATCATTTCATATAGTCATTGGTACATTTCAATAAATTTTAACTCGAGAAAAACACGCAATCCTGTTTAGAATTGGCAGCTCCAGAGACTGCGAACCCCTGTGACGTCACCGTCCATCCACAGACAATAAACGTGAAGAGCCATCGATTACTCATTTTACAGCCACGATAGCGGCTAACGGTGGTAATCCACTAATTACGACGTTTTACGAGCGCACGGACAGAGATGTGCCCTGCTAGCTATTAAATCTGCAATATAGCTGATTTTATTATACTTCTACTTATTATCTTAAATTCCTTATACATAGAGAAAACATATCTTCACGAATAGCTTCAACATTTATCCAATTAATAAAGTGATAATTTTGGTAGTTTATTTAAGTCTTTGTTTAAAATTTATTGTAGGTACACCAAGCAAAAATAACAAAGTGCGAAATTAATTCCTAGTGGCATTCTCCACTAGTCTACACTTGAAGAATAGTAAAACAAGAAAAAATGAATAATTAATCTAAGGTAGTAACGTGCACAGATAATTAATATTTAAGTATTCTTAACGTAACTGGTGAAATGTGGAAGTGTACTACACGCCTCTGCCTACCTTACCTCTTCGGGGACTACAGGCGTGATGTTACGTTTTATTCTTAAACAATAACGTGTAATTTCCTACTTAATTGGTAGCCTACATGAATATCACAAAGATTTATCATAAATCACTGAAACACTTTTTTTAAATATGTAACTCGGTTTCAAAACTATTTAGATTATTATTTATATTATATTACTAATATATTTGCCTTGGACCTAAATATCGAATAATGTTGAATATTGAGCTAGCTTGATTTCGCATTATACACGTATTGAAATATAATTATATCTATTGTAAAATAACAAATTCTAAATAATACATGCGGACATTTCCATGACAAATTTGTTCACAAAATAGAAATGTAAACACTGAACAACAAATTATTGATAGCGAAATAGATAAAACCCATAAACTAAATACTAAACGTGAATCCATTTATCAGAATAACAACTGTTTCAAATCTCGCCGACCATTACTCAGGATATGTCACATCACTATACAGTGAACCATCGACTGCATTCGATTGCGTTTGTTTTAACAAATGATGGCGCTTCGTCAAAGGTCAGTACATATACAAGCCCCATAAATGTCTAACGATACGTTAGAGAGAGAACGTATTATGAAAGCTATCGATAATCGATTTTATCGACTAATATCTATCGGCTTTGGGCATCAGGTGTTATTAAAAAATGACAGCGGACACAGCTATATTTAAATCTTTTTAAATCAACAAGTTGTATAATAAATTACAATTCCAGATAAAGGTAGTAATAAGTATACAGATTTAAAAGATGGTGTTCACTATAATACTAATTTTATGTTAAGTACAAATTTATTACAAATAAAACTAATTAACATTATTCTCTTAGGCAAGATGTAAGTTGCTCAAGCACTACAACAAATAGACCAACCATTGCATACAAACAAATGTGAAAGTTTATTTATAACGTTTTAACGTCTTCAAGGTAAATTTTGCATGCAACTCAAATAAATGTAATCGAGTTTCGGAGTGGTGATGGAGTCCAGATAGGTTTGAAGTTGTAACTAAGTAAATACAAGTATTTATAGCCATTATTAATAAACTTAGACGCCCGCAATTAAAATAAGATCATCTATATGAGCAAGGGATGATAATACCAAATTCAATAAAACGTAAAAATATACAGCCGCCTAATGTAAATTTAAATTATAGGTGAAGTCTGAACTATGTGTAAATAATGAATACATATCGATATGTAGGAACAGCGCTTCACTTATCACTTGATATTGATGTTGGCTATTTTTCAAACGTTACCGCCAGAGGCCGCTCGTGCTTTGCAGCGTATCCATAGAGATATCGTTCGACATAGGCTAAAACCAAAACGATGGGCGATATGGGAATTTCTGAAAACAATAAAATTAATATTCGCTTAATCCTATAAACGAACTTGTTCTTAGCTATTACTGACATTCGTTTAACTGTTAAAGTTAAGACTTTATACTTAAAACAAAGAATAAAATAAATTTCAATATTAATAGTTTTCATAATTAAGTGTTTGTACAAAACTTCTCAATTTACATCATGTATTCAATTTTATGCACAATTCGTTTAAATAACATCGACTACTATAAAGGGTCTTCCAGGCTAGCGTATTTTCGGGGCGTATAAGTTTGTTTTTGTATGCGCAAATACACTTGCTTCGTGCCTCACGCGCATTTTGTATGAGCGGAGATGCGCTACTACGCTCGTATACGCGCGAGCAGACTCTACTCTTACCCTTGCACCACACTGAGTTAGACAAAAAACGAGCGCTTACGCTTTTAGGCGCGCGTACGCAGGCGTTTTTTTTTGTGAAAGGCCAAAATACCACGGGCTTATAAGCACGTATGCCAAAACCATCGTAAAATGCGCCGAAAATACACTGATCTAAGAGTCCTAACAGCTCGTATACTTAAATACAGTCAATTTGAAATGTTCATTATATAATTCTATATCAAAGGCTTGAGTTCAAAATGTGTTTTAGTTTTAAACTATGAAGATACGAGTACATTAATGCATATAAAATTAATTTGAAAATATTCTGAGCGCGTGCTTCGTAAATATTTTGTCCGATTAACCGTCGTTCGACAGCCGCGAGGCGTAAGAAAATGTTAATTAACGAATCCATTGTTTCCCGCCCGGCGGCTCCAAGATGGTGCCGCTTCCGTTTCCGGCGGCCGCCTTCTTTATGTGCGTTTCGTTTTTCGTGAGGCGGGTAGAACGGTATTGTGGTTGAAGCTGCGACGCGGTAGAGTATAATGATTTTAATTTCCTCTAATCAAGCCTTCGGGGCTTAAGAATTCTAATCATGCACGCCGCCACCGCAAGCTGACAGAAACATCACCACTTATTCTGATTGCGACGAGTGTGGCGTTGAATAATTAATACGCCTTCATTTTGCGTTATGCCCCACAGAAACAAAAGAGCGCCACGCGGTAATTTATGAATTGTGACGTAACAAACGGCCACTTTAGAACTCTTTTTGTTTCCGTGTCAAGGGGATGAATCTGAGTTAAATCTATGGAGTGCTATACAGTTTAAAACTTTTTGTTATCCCAAGATTTTTCTACACGTTATTTAATAGTCTCAACATAAATAGTACTTGTAATATCAAAAGCAATCTACTCCAGAAAACATTAGATATAATAAGCATAATGTTGATAGGAACATACTCCGACCATTATAGCTCGGCTACGTTTAAAAGCTTTTATTTTAAGTTTTGTTGATTTTTTATCTCACAATGCTAAAATATACATACACAAATAAATATGACTAACTATTATATCAACAACTATAGATTTTTTAGGCATTCAGTTGGAAGATTTAAAATTTAGAAATTGAAATACAACGTAATAAATACTAGAGAATAAATAAAACATATCAATAACGCCCTACATGCTGTTGAAAGCTCGTTTTACAAAAAAGCAGTATTAAATACTGTTACAGAAATTAAAGAAATAATCTTTGTAAATTATAAAAACTAATTAATATGTAGTCAGAAACGCTTGATGTTACCTCAAATTTACTATGATCATTACAAATACAACCTTAAGGTTGAAATCAGTTTTATGTTTAACATGTTATTTTTGTCAAAAGTTACTCAAATAATTTTCGTTCCATCAAACGTAAAACATGATAGCTATTATCAAAAATATCGCATTGAGTAAAGTTTAATTATATGGGGGAGGAACAACCCCTTCGTTCAATTCGCACTAACGACCACATTTTGGTCGTCTAAATCACGCCGACGCCACTTGCAATTAATTTTTTGACTATAAAATCAGCTTCTACCGCGGCGATGGTTCGTTCTGGATGACAAAAGTATAGTAAAACCACGTAGGTATAGTAAGATACACACATCTCAGCTATTAGCATATTGCTTTGATGATAATTGTTCAGTTTGATTTTTGTGTGCAATATTGGTTTCATATATATGTATACAATATTTACAGGTAGGTACTATATCGGCAATCTTAGTTTACCAGTATAAGCAAGCAGTGCTTTTTCCTATTGATTTTGTAAAAATAAAAAATGTACCTTTTTCCACGCTTAGATAACCATATGGATTGTTGATATCTAACTTTTTTATATCCCAATGTCACCATGAAATGTATTTAGGTACTAAACTATTAGCTAACACATATGTACATCAGAAGTATTTAACCGTACAGGAGCAATCTAGCAGGATTTAACGATTTACATTTTAAAATAACCCAATCGACCGAAGTGTTAATCAATTTTGATTTCCTAAATGTTAATCTTATACAGATGTTCATTTAAACAAATGCCCTACACTCAGATCGTACGGCCAAATAGCTCAGCTTAAAAAAGCGATGCTCCAAGCTTTAGTCTCTTTCTATATTCAAACTGAATGCCACAACGCGGCCAGGGTCTGCGGCTGCGGGGGCGCACGTCGAGCCGCCCCTCGCGCCCTGCATTCACAGCGCCCGCCGCAATACTGCGCTTGGCTCAGCGGAATGATATCTCTACAACGGCTTGTGGTCTCACCGTGCTATAGGTGTTCAAAACGTGCCGTACTATCAACAGGTTATACAAAATATCTATAAAAAAAGATAAAATTAGCTACGCACTATGATAAATGATAAACTCAATAATTATTACAATTATTTCTATGCACTGAACGAGCTACTTATAATTAAACATCGTAATTAATTACAAGGAAAAGTGCACAATATTTGTAAATAAACAAATTATTCTCACAGGCAAACAAGTCAATAACAAATATTCAAACATATATAGTACATATTTTTCACATGACATAATACACAATGTACTTATGCTCATTCCGACGAAAGTGAACGAAACAACTTCATATCCCCGACACACTTATAGCCCTCGAATGAATAAAAGCGGAAATAAAATGCGAAAAACGATTACAGATCAATGAAGCGTGGCTTCCCTCTCGGGGCGCAAATAAAGCCGGAGTACACACTTCAAATATGCTTTTCTTAATCGTTCTCATAAAACAAAGATCAGCCCGAAATCCCCGCCGCAGTTCGATGAAAAATATATACATATATAAGAAAATATATATATTTCCTCCCGTTGCTCATATCGCGTCAGTCGGAGTTCCGCGGAGATTTTCGCCGCAGATTGTTTCCTAAACGACGGAACCCTCGCGAATCGATATCATTAAAATCGGTATTGCAGCCGGGAAGTTGTTATGAGACACAATTGAAAACACAAACAGAATTACGATCAATTCCGCACACTCTGGCTCGCTCAAATGTTCAACGACTTTTTTCATGCTCGTATTGATAAAACTCGCGTTTCAGATCGATTTCTATGTAAATACAGAATACAATATTCAGTAATTGCGATATTTTTCTATAACTTCATCCTTACAAAAAAATTAACACATTCGAATGCGTCCTTATATTTAAGTCGTTTACTAATTAAATTAACTATACGCAAACTGAATTTGGATACAATCTTTTCAGTGTTATCAATGTTCGAAATTTATCCCAGTCATAAACGATTTGCACAAGAACCTTTCTGTCGACCTATTTATCATTCGACTGTTGGAATATGGGTCTGCTCTCATATTGATAGGGTTATATACGCAAAGTGGCTGGCAGTGGTTGGATGCGAAGAGCTGAAGATTGAGCTCAGTGGCGTGCCATTGGAGAGGCCTATGTCCAGCAGTGGACGGGAGTAGGCTGATAATGATAATAATGATGATATAAGCCGTAGTCTGCCACGCTGGCCACAAATCATACAGTTTTTTTTGCATAAGAACCTCCAATGCAGCAATACGCATTACTTAAATAACGTGAAATTGGCACACCTCCGTCTAGGGTACCGGCCAAGTTGTCAACATAATTTCGCTGGGGAGAGATGACGGATCCGCCTCCAGCACCGCTGTGCTTATAATATAAGCCATTTTAATCTTAACTTAGTTAAAAATCTTGCGGCCGACATTAACATTAATCACTCCTGACAGCCCTGTAATGGATATAGTGTAATTAATGTGTTTAGGATCAGATAAGTGAATTAGAATATTGACTCGCATTTGCTTTTGGGAATGTTATTTTTCTTCCTAAATTAATTATATACAGTTAAAAAATTGATGCTCATAATTGTTTCAAAATTTAAATAAGTGTTCTAAAGTATAATTCGTTACACATTTTTCCTTTATATAAAATAATCGCAACGTTTGGTTATCATTGAAAAAACAGATTTTCGAGTAGGTATACGTTTCAGAATAGTACATTTTGCTAAATTGCCAATATTATTTATTGTTACCGTATTATATATTGAACAATAATATTTCAGTGACTATAGAAAACGTTGACTTTTCGAAAAAGGCTTGTACAGCATTTCAACATTTCGGATTCTTAATTTAACTTTCCATTGACATATTTATGAATAGGTCGATTTAACCTTATCGCAATCTCAACCTGCTCGCAATTTTAATCGTAACGCGATTCCGTGAAACAAAGGAAAATGCCTTCATCAAGCAAGAAATCTAAAGCTTAATTGAACGTCGACATTGAGAGATTTCAATTCAATTACTAAACCATATTTAACGAAATCCAATCCCCTTTCCCTCGAGGAATAATATTATTTATACACAGAAAAAAAAATACAAAACGCAGCAACGAGACGTCGATCGCGGTGTTGGTTTAGCGGAGATCATTCGATGTGAAAGTTGGTACAGGACGGAGGCAGGAAGAAAACTTGGATAAGCGAAACCCTCTAAAAATGATTGATGCCACGCGGGCGGGGGCGATCGCTCACCGGCGCCGCCAGCCTCGTTAATGGTCCCACACCGAACGTATTAACTAATAAAGACAAATGTAATTATTGAAAGAGAGAATTGAAAGAAATTTGTTATTACGTTAATAATTAAATTACTGAATAAACGTCATCTGAAAATTAAAACGAATGCTTCAAAAGTATGAATCAACACAGAAGATATGCAACTGGTCAGCTACATTTAATGTTATGACAGTAATGACAATATGTGGCCGTGATTCCTATGACATTGATATTTCGTTGATAATTACATAGCGGATAAATACAAGCTTATAAACAAAAATCTTAATCCCTTAGTTAACCCTAAAATAAGTCAAGGCCTAAAGCAACATATACATACGTACCTACATGAAACTGTTGGATTATTATCTGTGCTAGAAATAATAATAATTCATTCATGAAATCTCACAAAAAGATAATTTTTACCTCTGGGCTCTGATTAAACTGGACACCTCGTTTTCAGTACTTAAACCACTCGTTACTCGTCGCTCGTCGGACAAGTATCTCGAAATTTTAAACCGAATAAACGTCAAACCCATGGAAATACGAAAATGAAGATCATTAGCGCTATATCGGCGCGAACTCCCGCCGATTCATTATTACTCGATGGAATTTCGAATTTTTGCCCCACGGTTTTATTGGCCATCACCGTCAATCATATTGCTCGAATCGATTAGATTTTAGCTTTAAAACTCTCACGGAACGAACAAAAGCGTTCGGTTCAATGCAACCGCGTATAACCAATTTCCTTACGTATCGGGGCACCGTGCAATTGTTTGAAGACATCGAAGATACGTTATTAGACGGCGTTTAGCCCGGAGCTAACAAGCGCCAGCACAGTGTGGTTGTTTCAGCGTCTTTGTTAGAATATAACAATTAGGTAGACAATGGGTCCGTGGCGGACGTTATCGCGGAGATGCACACAATGCCGTCGACAACAATGCATGCTCAATATCTTCTCACTACTGCTAAGGGCCGATGCACTCGCTTGTTGAATCAGACTTCTTGGTTCCACCGATGTTAAACGGAAAGCCACAGGTAAAATTACTAACAGACATTGTTAAACACTTCTCTTATATTTTCTATCTTATCAATCATTTGTTAAACCAAAATGGCAATGAAATCTCAAAAATAAGGCTAAATCTGAGTGTTTCTTTTTTATCGATGACAAAAAACCAATCGCTACGCATACAACAATTTTCATATGTCGAAGATGTATGTAAATGTTTGTGGAAGAATTAAGTAATAGGAGTAACTAATTTACAAACATAAGTATGGAATGAAAGAAATAATTAAAAAAAAGTTCTGTGGTAGTTCACTACTCTGTGCACATGTCTCCGAGACGGAGGCTCGGTTCTCTTTGTGTTCGTCCTCCGGCACCGGCTGAATGCACATTTGATGTTCCCAACATGTGTGGAGATAACGTACTCTCGCTTTAACACTCGCCGTTTACCGTACGATATGTTCCTGATGTAATTTTCCGCACTTCCATTGTAAATTGTAACAAATTCTTTTTCATTTTAATTTAATTTAATATAATAATTGTCACATATCAATGCGCTTAAACATGACATTAAAATATTTTTTTAAATTTAATTTTTATTTTTAATTTTAATTTAAAGTAATAACAAAATTCACATAAACGCTACATTAACAGGCATTTTCACACATCGTTAATTCATTATTTTTTTAAATGGTCAAATAAGTTTTGGAACGTTGTGTCATCTTACATTTACAAGTCTAAACAATGATGAAAGCGATATGGAAAATAATTAATTCCAAGAAAGCATGTCTTACTTAATCTCATTCAAAAGACTTGAAATTTTCTTTAAATTCCATGACACCTCGTTACGATATAGTCAGCATGGAGTTCTGTGTTGACAGTCCAAATTGTTGTTAAAACAATTTATGTTCCGGGCTGAACCTTTTTCATTATCAGAGGCAACGCGTACCCAACAGTAGAACAATAATGGAGATGATGATGATGATGTTCCCTTCTGAAGAATTTGGTTGCACGTGTCACGTGTATCTAAAAGGCGGCCTACTACGTCTATGGCTAACTTTAATCAAGACAGATATGTATGTATTCCAGTTAACTATACAAATCTATTGTAACAGTTCTATACCGGTAGTAACAAATAATACGTCCTAACGCCCTTTTTCACGACTAACTGACACATGCTCAAATTACCACAATTTCCAAATCACTCGCAAATATTTACAAACAGCATCACACACTTGTAACTATAACCTGTTTTGCTACTTTCGTATACAAAAAATTACCTACTCATCATTGTCTCGTTTAATATAACCGCTTTTGAATCATCGTTGAATCAAATTAACAACAACAACAGTTGAAATAAACGTACACGACCGAAGAGGAATCGAGGCGCATCATGTCGACGTCACTTGAGCGTGGAGCGTTTAATCGCACGGAGAGCTAATTGTGCGAGCGGTTGTACAGGTAAACATTACACGCTGCCACACATTCGACGCTGCGGAGCCACTAATGTAGAGCGGCCATGGATTCGGTAGTAAATACGCACGGGTTTTCACCGCTGTTGACTATAGTTTATTCTGTCTTTAGATGTGAAATATATCTAGGTATATAAATATATATTTATATGTATATACTTATATATGTATATGTAGTTATGTATATTTATAGACATATATGTAGTTTGTCAGCCATCTAGCTACCGTAACATAAGCTCTCTTGGTGCTGACTTGGGATCTTTGTGTTCAAATGGCCGTATGTGGAGTTTTCCCGAGATACTATTTTATAGTTTTGTTTGTAACATACATTCATATGTGTATAGTTTAATAACAAGTTGCTAATACACAATTTAATAAAGAGTATTAGAAAAGATGTGTTATTTGTGAAGAGAAGTTTTTGTATACTTTAAAAAAATTGTACGTAAAAAGAGCGTAGAACACTAAGTTTTACATATATCACTGCTATAAATACATCAAATAAAATATAATGAAAAATCATTACTTGTGTTCATACAATCAATATCAAATAAAAATCTGTAGTCAAACAACAGCAAAGAGAAGTACTGCGAACCAGGAGCGCACTGAAAGAAATTCCAATGCAAATAAAGTTATCCTTTTACAAGGTTTTCACCTGTAAAATCCCTGTTATTATTTTATTTTTTGGTTAAAAAAATATATAAATATTATAAAATATGATATAAATAAAAACAATTAAAGATTAATAACTTATAATCCATTAGATTTGATTTCGACGACTGCCAGATGTAAATATATTTACGTCAACAACTATAATATACTCCGTGTCACATTTTCGAACGTCCCGCGAACACACGCTGTCTGTCACGAACGTATTCAGCTACGGTAATCGTCGATCGTGTACGCAGGATTATTCGAAGGGAAGTGATTTAATTCCCTCTGATATTTACTGCGTTTGATGACAGTTCGACTTAATGGTTTTGCGGCTTCTAATGATATATCATTACGCGTCGTTCAATAATGAATGATACGCTGAATGATAAATGACGATGTGAGTATTTGTGTTCTATGGTAATTTGTTATTTAATTATACCTACATGTTTATTTATGTTTTTTTAATTGTTTAATGCCTGCAAGACTGCACCGATATTACACTATGATTGATTACTTCTACGGCCAAATGTAAATTGTTTATATGACTGAAGATCATTTAACACAACACTCAGATACACATAGCCCAACCGGAGGTCGAAGTATGATAGAAGTTCTCTACTGAACCTTCAAACTATGACAAAACTATTACAAGACGAGACAAGGAAATAAGGCATCAGCGTAAATCAAGGTCACCACAATTGTTAACTACTTCAATGTGACAATAAGCATAGTGATAGGAACAATTAACTTTTTCTTTAAAGCAGGGAGAGATTAGAAAAAAATCACCAACGGTTTGACATATATGTATTTTTACCATCACCCTGGGTTGACCGGAAGAGAATGCCATCAAGCATTAAGTCTCACTTCTATAACCTAACTTTAGTTCAACAACTATCATCATCATCAGCCCAAACCCTTCCACTGCTGGACATATGCCTCTTCAATAGTAAGTCACTGAGCTCAATCTTCAGCCCTTCGTATCCATCCGCTGCCAGCCACTTTGCGTATTAATAGTAACAATAAAGACTAAACTAAATAAACAAATAAATCTATCCCGACAACTTTTGAAGCTGTTTAAATTTCCAGATCATTTGCGATCTTTTGTTATTGATAGTCATAAAAATCTTAATATGTTATAGTTCATAACACAGCCTAGTATACGACAGAAGGCTACAATTTTAAATACGATATGAAATAAAACACATGCTCATAAAGGACTCCGTACTATTTTATTACAAGTATTAAAACTACAAATAGGCAGCAGTTATGTCAACAAGCTTTTATGGCTATCGGGGCATTCGGGGGTATTAGAACTGGCAAGGGATGCTGGGCGGAACGGGGCAATGCACATAAGTTAGTAAAAAATCGGAGTTATGTTTTATGGTCGACGTGAGCTGAATAAAGGTGCCTTTGACGACGGTTTCGTTGCGATGTTTCCTTAATTCATATTCAATATAGGCTTTTTTATCGTAGATCTTATTACATATTTTTCAATATTGTTGTTAACAGTTTTGTTTTTCTTTTAATATTGGACAAACGAAATATGAAATGAGTGACTTCAATCGATTTTACATGTTTTAAATGTGCTTAAAAGTAAAGCTTTTACTTGACAATTAAAAAGCAAATAATAATAAATTAGTCTTAATATGTTACTACAATTATTTATCGATATTTTCAATATATATGATAAGTATGAATGTACTTTACTAAATATTATTTTAAACCAATTTTAGCTTTAGACAACTTAATACGCAAAATTATCCGAAACCGGCACGTGTACGAAGAGAATAAAGAACATAGGACACTACGTCAGCTTTTTATGAATTGAGGTATTTGACACGCTGAAACTATTCTGCCTATCTTATAAGAAACCTGCCACGATGATATAATAACAATAATGTCCGTATAAAAAATTTTAACTTTTCTGTCGCAATGAGGCGCACAAATTCGCCGTAGCGACGTCGCACGGAACACGTAGCGCCGTGTCGCCATTCGGCAATTCTTTATTATTCATGGGACGATCTCGCTCGCACAGTGTTTTATATGAGCGACGATCGAGTATCAATTTGTACCGAACGGTCCCGTATTAGCATTTCCTACGCCTACATTGTTTCAGAGTGGGGTGGGAGAGAGAAATGTGACATTTTTTCGTTAGTTTTTCGCCAAACGATTATGCAAATTGTACGGCGTAATACACACCATTAAACACGGTATTGCGGTCTAACTGTGTTAGCATTCTGCGTATACGCTGTAGCACACTATAATTTTTGGTTGACGGAACTCAATTCGCAAGTGGAAGAGCCTAAAATGATTCCGACACAAACCTCCAGTAGAATTACATACTCGTAACTAATATAGGTACAATACATGCTATCTGATGGGAATTTATAAACGGCACTAAAAGTTTCACACATTATATGGATGGAAATCTTTTGAGTTAATATGCCCATAGGTTTAAGTATAGCGTAGAATTCGCTTCGAAGAGCCACATATAACTTTTTAATTATATCTCTCTACAGTCAACTTAGAAATATACGTCTCACGGTTATCTCAAGTTATTTACCCAATAGTAAAATAAAGATGACTAACCGAATTGGCAATAAACAGATATATCCTAATAATCACTGTCTACAACTCCATCTATCCTTCCTCTGTTGGCTGCAGAACATTCCTCTTCTAAGAACGAGAAATTAAAGTCATAGTCGGCTACACCCGGTGTGGATAACCAGATTTTACATAAAGTATATACCTATCATATATGTAAATTTTTCGTCAATTAATCATAATAATACCAAATAATCATATTAATAAACTTAAGGTACTGTCAATACATACATACATTCATACATACATAGATATAAGTAATCTCTTTATTACCCTCATTAATGGCTATATTTCTAAATATTTAAGTTTCCAACATTGACAAATAACTGAACCACGACACCACGTCTCGTGTATATAACACGACATTGAGCTACACTAGGAACAACACAATCTTACAGAATCGGTTTTAGCTTAGAATCATTTTACACCACCATCACCACCAGCCACAACGCTAAATAGTACGCAAAGTGGAACATGGCATCTTGTGAATGCAATGAATTAGTAGTTTTAT
>DWEE01001127.1:0-14179 GCA_018245755.1 Parelbella macleannani | reverse complement strand
ATCGTACATACCTATGTGTACGAAGAGAGAGATGACTAATGAAGAAGCATAATAATGATATCGACATTTGGCAATAGCTGCCTACCCTGTACGCCGATCAGCCGTGATGACATGAAAGACGCAAATTAATACCAGATTGATGGAGCAAGAGTACTATACGTGTGCTTAAATCTCATTGTAAGTCATCTATGTCAAGTTTGAAAAATATTCAATCGCTCGCGTTGCGCTTTCCCCGAGCATAACATTCCATTACGGTGAGACGAGTGCCTAAAGTCGTGTACTAATGCTATGTAAATATCGGGGGTAATGCTGGCATGTATTATTCATTGTTGAAGCGAAATGTAGAAAAATTCTGGAGGTTGGTCTCGTATCAGTGATAGATAGGTATCTTTCCTGTAAACGTTTGTTTCTGCCTTTGTTACAAACTGGTTATTGCACATTGATTTTATATCAGAGTTAGTATCATATCGTGGCAATGCCGAGTAAAATCGATGCGAAAACAATCCATTTAAAGTTCGCTTTGAGACAAGCCTTACCCCTGACTCTATGCGTTGACTTGTGTCCCTACTGGAAAACGATAAAACAGGTTGATGATGATGATGACGATAATGATTGCAATTGCTCACAGTGGAAGACTGAATGTCTTACTGTATACACAATTACACACCCATCAATATTAATTGAACGGTATCTTAATTTGATCAGGTGTCACGGTGTTTAGATAACATCTTAAAAACTATATTTGCCGACTTACTGCTATAAAATTTCACGCGGCCAGGCCGGGGTCATCGTTACTTACCTGTGAAAAAAAGAAAAATAAGACTTTATTATGTTGTAGATTTTTATTATCAGATTACTTTAAAAATAATGTTATTGCTATTTGCCCAATATATGTCGATTATTGTTTATTTTTATCGACATTGAACGGGGTCTGGAGGTGAGGCTGGCATAAAAATGTGAGGATACCGTCTATATCGATACACATTTCTCTTTGAGCTAAAAGGCTTTAATATTTGCAGCACGGCGAATTTAAGGACCTATAAATTTTTGTCATTAGGATAATAATAAGAGTTGAAGTGGTGTCGCGGGAACAGGATGTTAAAACGTCTTTTGTTCGAGAGCTCGTATCGCGCATACCAATGATTTCACAACTCGAAAAATACACCAACATTTTTTTCCCCCGATCGTCATTTATTGAGATTGTTAATAAGGCGACCATTCGCTTACGTTCTGTCTATTGACACTGATTTAGTGATTTTTAGTAATTAGTATCTTTAGACCGGACACCTAATGGAATTTTCCTCGTTTATAATCAACACATATATAGTTGACAAATCATATAGCGTTACTGTTCACACTCAAAGTTCGTATACGGGCAAGTAATAATAGATCCTTTGGACATTACAAAGGGTGTCTGAGTAGCAAAATTTTGTGGAACTATCATAATGCGTTATCATCTGACTCTACGTTCGTTATCACGTTTTTATATTTTTACGATTTTCATACCATAATAAACCACTGCCTATCTTTTTACAAGATAAGTACCTACTAGATGTCGGTGACGGAAATAGGTGTTAAGTTTTATTTGAATTCATTTTGGCTAGCCTGCATAGGATTACATTAACAATTTGGTTCACATATACCTCCTTTTATACATATGTATATAAATATAAAAGTTCGGTTCATACATAGTATCTCCACATATACATGTACATATTAATATGTCAGTTGACGATGTAAGAGGGTGATGTGACAGCTAATCCAACACTTATAACTCAATCGGACGCTTATTTCTCTAACTGTATATAGACAAATTACCATACACTCTAAGACCAGCAACAATTTCCTACATTACACAGGAGCACAATATTACCACCGGGAAATAAAGCCGCGGCCATCATTAGATATTAGCATAACAGCACCAGACAAAAAGCTGGCAAATTTCAGAAAATGTGCATCGGCGGCTGTATGGCGAATCGTAACGACAGTCGGGCGAAAGTCCAACAGCCGCTGATTTATAACCGCATTTGATGACTTATTTGATCACATTATGATAGCGAAGAGTGTCAGGAAAGCTCATAAGGTGCGGCGATGCAAATCGCTGGAATGAAGGTGGACATAACGGGCGGTGGTCGGTTACATGTGCGTGACCGACCCGACTCCGGGTCCGTCGTCGTAACGGAATAGAAATCATCTAACAACCGTGAGCTGGTGTCACAAAAAAGGGGGAAATCAGCAGCCGAGTTGGAGGTAAACGACATTTTAATTCCCATTAGTGTGAATACATTAATGTTTGAACGCAATCGACGGGCAATAGATTGATGGGCGAGCGCGAAAACACCATTCAGAATCTCACATGAGTCATGTGCACTTAAAAATAGCATTATAAATTTCAACGAGCAGTTGGTCTACTGTGTCACGTTTATAATAAGAATAAGTTGATTTAAATAAAAATGTACGAATTAGTATGCAACTGTGCGCTCCGATGTTTCCATTGTTTTCGCTAAACGACATCAAAGTTCTGGCGGCGATATGTATTTAGCATGTGAAATAAAATTGTCCGTTTTCTAAGAAATTCGTAACAGTTTAACAGGTGTACTTCGTCATCGATTGATCGATCAGCAGTATTTCGTACATTACTCGTAGCCACTTGATGTATTTATTGTTTCATATGTGCATTATGTTTGTGCTGGATGGCTTATAAAAATGCGTGGAGGGGAAACGTTAAAAACGACATTTTCAAATATTTTATACAGTATCGGTGAGTTCACGTTTACAATATCTAACAGGCTGTACTTAAGAACAAGACACGCAATTTATTTTGCTATTGTATTTTTATAAATATTAAGTTGCATTTTTAATTAATATTACTTATATTGTTCTGGTCCTTGTATATTGCGATTTTGATTGGTGTACCGTTTTGGGGCTTTTGAAACTTTTGTAATAATAAAAGGTATTGTTTTATTACGATGCTTCATCGTTAGTTACGAGTAATTTTTGATCAAAAACTTCAGTGTATGAAAAAAGTATATGGACTCGGTGTTCTTTGTCTACCGCGCAAAGGAACTGGCTTAAAGACAGAATAATAATAATAACAACATCTCTAACAATATCTTCATAGCATAATATAGTCTTCCGACATCCGTCAACCTTGCATTTAATAAGAGGAAATTCTAGTGAGATTTTTTTTAATACGCAGAATTGTACTGTCAATAAAATAGTTATCGCATTTAGCGCCTATTATGGGAATACAGTTAGATTGCAATAAACAATCTATAAGATAAATTTAACGTAAAGTGTCAATGGCAAAGTGGCAAAGTGTCTTTTAATAATAACGATCTCATGTTCGCACATGTCACGGTAATTACACATTAAAAACTCTTTATAAGGCTCCGTCCTAACAGGAGTCGATTTATAACGTGTATGCAAAGTGATGGCGTTTATACAGAGATATCAATTATTTTTTTTAAACTGTTTTATGTAGTTTTCCGCGCTGCTGTTGGGCTGTGGTAATTCGTCACTTTTCACACTGTATCGAAAGGTTATTGGGTGATATTTTGTCATCATCACTTCATCTCACAGACGTCTACTGTCTATGTATATCTCCGACAAATATCATCAAAATTAACGCTCTTGCAACTAGACTTGCACTGCTTATTTTTTGTGGCTCGCGTTTGACCAGCGTGGCAGACTACGGCCATACCCTTTCTGTTTCTAAGATGAATGGGACGGTGAAAGGATTGATGAGGATGATGAAATAAATTTAATGCAATTTAGATAAATAGGTAAATTTTTAAAAGTCTTATGAGGCTTATAAATACAAACGTTCGCAAAATTTAATAGAGTTAAAAATGTACAATTCACAAATCAATAAGTATATACATAAATATTATGTTAAAGTGGTCAACCACAGATTGTCAAGTATGAAAACTGAAAGGACTAAGATATGGTGTTCAAATATGATTGTATACCCTAATGTAAAGAGGGATAAATATGTGGTCGTGATTGAAGTTTAAACTCATATCAAAACTCTATATATGTATGTACTACGCTACTCCGCCTACACCTTCGGGGATTACAGGCTTTAGTTACGTTTACGTTTTCATATCGAAAGCTTTAAAATACCTCCAGACCAAGTTCTTTTTTATTTTTCTATTTAAAGTCGTAAGTGAAAATCTATTCAAATTGTTTTAGAAAAATTTGCGTCTTATTATTTTGAGTATATAAGTGTAACGCTTGATTTGACTTAACAATATACATATGTAATTATTACGATCAGTAGTATTAAAATTCATTTGACAATTGAACAACTTTGGACTCAAGTTGCCTCTAAACTGACGAGATTGAACCTTATATCAATACACATAAGATTGATATTACCAAACATCTCGAGTACTTTGAACGTGCAGCCGTTTTGTACAATACATACGTCTCGGGTGTTGCTCACGTAAATGTATTAGACATTGATTCGATCGGTTGAATAGTAAACAATGTTAATACATTCAAGCGTACTCATTTCACATTATTTTAATCGATATCCATAAAGAGTGATCTGGCCCTACATCAGTCGTCCGCCATATTTGGTCTAACGAATGTTAGTAAGGCAAATTTCATTATTCATTGCAACTCACGGTGGCACCTTAACCGATACAGTTGTGTGAGGATAAATTTTTATACCTACTCATACTATTATTCGCATCGTAGGTGGGTACATGAAACAAAGAGAAAACGTCATCATCAGTAACATAACCAAATTTGCCATAGATCAGGTAAAATTGAGCAAACACTAATTATATATGTAGATATGTGTTAATGTACGGTCCGTCTTATAACCTATGCTATACACAATTAGGATAATAATAATAATAGAGAAAATATTAAGAGAATCTTGATCAGCTAAGTTCAGTAGATACATATGACTTTAAACAATGTTTAGGAATGAAAATGGAACAATTTGGCAAAACATCGATATTGTTTCATCGATATGTAGTATAGAAAATTTTACATAAATGTAAATATTGTAGGCATTATGTTTTTACGAGATGAGAAATCATTCTATTATGGATTACAGGTTAGCAGGATGAGAATGAAAATTTAATACTTCACAGGTCTGGATACGCCGGGAGTAAATCACAAGGATTTATAATAATCCACGTACATTCATAAAGTTTCTCTAAATAATTC
This sequence comes from Parelbella macleannani, assembly GCA_018245755.1. Classification (NCBI taxonomy): domain Eukaryota; kingdom Metazoa; phylum Arthropoda; class Insecta; order Lepidoptera; family Hesperiidae; genus Parelbella; species Parelbella macleannani. Next base: position 8,995 of record DWEE01001127.1, on the reverse strand, counting down.
CCTATATTATTTATCGGGTATCTGAAATGTCGGGTGAAGGCGTCACGTCTCGTCGACAAAAAGGAACACTAAAAACATGGAAAAGAGTAAAAAATCAGGGTGATATTAAAGTAAACGAGACATGCGTGGTGCCGGCCCACTGTTTGGGCTACAGTCACGTACTACGGTAATCACAAATTCGCGACCATTGTTACTGTTGGTCATTTTTTTCCGACAACGACCACGCCCGAAGGTTTTCGTTTATAGTCGAAGCGAACGTGTCAATATCACTCGATAAGTATTAATTATGCAAGCAAAAAACAACTCTTTTCTAAGCTGCCGCGGTGAGATACACTTCGAGGTCAGATCTCTTAGTCGGGGAGTTAATTTTCAATTAAATTTCCATCTCGGGTCAGAAGTGAAATCTTTTATCACGCGGTTTGCCCTCGAACTACGGACGCGTGTAATTGCGATAAAGACATACCAATTAATGTTTGCTCGAAACAACTGCTATTAGCAAGAGGCGTACGAAACATGGGTATAATTAGCAGCCGCCATTGCTGTCCCACAAAACGTACTTGTCTATAATGTATCCGAGACCGCGTACCTTTAGAGATCCGGCTAACAAAGGGCAATTAAGAACCTTCACGCTATTCTCACTTTTACATTAGAAGCATTAGGTTTGTTTTACTTTACACTATTTCGACAAACAAATTCGTAAGTTATGTGGCCGTGTGAATGCTCATTCAAATTTGTTGACAGTTCGTTATTGGGCAATTAATGTTGTATACATTGAACGCATTATACATTTCAATGAATTATCTGTCAATGCAAAGCGGGCAATGTATTGACCATATAGACAAGGTTCGGGTAGCGACTAGTCTTAGTAGGTGCGTATTAATTACAACATCACGAAGCTTCCATTAGAGGTCTCATTAAGTGAATAATGCCTGCGTAAACAATGAAGTGATGGGGGAATCACGCGACACTGGCCTGCAGTGGAGCGTGGTCTTCGTCTTTTGTCCATTTGCACATCCGTTTTTGAAAGTGAAACACGATAAACGTGCAATTAATTGTGCCACTGTCAACCGTTCAGTGCAAGCGAAGTGATGATTAGAAGTTCACGGTTATGATTCTCTGTTCATTAACACGGTTGTTACATTCATAGCTCAGACAGTTCTTTCGAAGTAAAGTCAACAGCAATATACAGACAATCTACTTGTTAGGTCACATTTATTTTCTCGAGGGCTAAGATTGACTTTAGCTTTACGATTGAATAGCGAAATTAAACGTTCATAAACAACGGAAACTTCCACATAAATACCTACAAACTGATCAGGTGATATCTTTTCCGAAACACAAAATCTTAAATAGGAATTTTCTCGACTCTTTTATTTACTTACACTAATACCTATGTAGTATCACATTAATATCACATTAATAGGGTTCCATAAAAGCATGTGCGATAAATTGTCGTAATAAAACGTCAGCGACATACTAAATAATGTGTAAAAAATGTTAACATAAAGTCAAAAGAAATTTTCAGCTCCACACGAAAGCCCCTACACGAAAGCTCATCAGATCTCCCCACGTCTTAAATAACATCTTTCATATTATTTCAGTAACGTAACGTAATTGCCTGCGAAGGCATTTTTACTGAAACGAAATCATAATCTATTATTTATTATAATTGGCTATTTTCTTCAAAAAGATGACTGATGTTGTTTATTTCGTCTCAAGTATGTCTCAAACAAAATAATATCAGTCTTGTTAATAAAAAGCTTTTACCTATGTATTTGTAAATATAACATACATGTGTATATAATATAATACATGTTTAATAGTGTACGATATAACGTAATATAATTACTTTATAGATATTTGTCTCTTTTTATATATTCTTTTCAGAGGCAAAGGTAATTTTTAAACGGGTCTCACTGGCTAAGTATAATTTTAAAGAGCTCTTATTTTGAAATTTAAACACAACGTTCGAAACGTTCGAAATTTAAAATTTCTGAATATAGGAGAGATTATACTACATATGTTGCATAGAAGTTGTGTGTTAGTTCATAACAAAGATGACGTGCGTATACAAAGAAATTGATAAATCCAGAAAACGACGTCAAGCTTGTAAGATTTGATATATTTAGTAGGTACTCGGCGCTCTTTGCCCACCCCGTAATCGACCCGGCGCGATGATTGAATCAAACACTTGAATAAATAGCAATCATATTGTAATAAGAGCCCTAAAAAGATAATATTTATATGCATGATTAAATATATTACTAATTAATATGGACACGGAAAATAGGAATACACGATCGAACTTCCCAACTGGTTATGTAGAGACATATTGTTAAATACTTTCCAAGTATCGTCTTCGCAAATTTACCATAATTATTTAACACGTCGCGAAGATAATTGGTCACCCCTTATGGTGGTTTAATATACGAGTGTAATGTAATAATTAAATTCAGTGAGTGTTTCGGAATTAATGTTATCGCATAATGATGATAACGTGTAATTCCGCGATATAACCAACCCTTGCGGCGATACGACGATCAGCCTATAAAATTTACAAGTAAGTGTTTGCCTCTGACTGTTTTTATAAGCAAAGTACTTTGTTCCTTATTAATGAAACTTATGAACATTTCAAAAATGTATTCCACAATTTTGACTGGCTATTACTGATTATTATTATTACTATAATGTCACGCTAGGTCTCTTATATGAAGGCAGAGAGCGTTAAGTGACAAATGTGACTATCCTTATAGGTCTCATGGCTCCTTTTACAAGTAGCTATCACTGATTTCATATGCGTACGTTCGTTTCCAAGACATTTGAGTCTTTCAACAGCCAGTATCTGACCTGTTTGGCCAAGATAGGTGAGTATAGAGTATAATTTTTGGTATTTGTTACCTTAACAATTTCTACGGCACATTATTTAATTAAAATATCAATAAATCATATAGCATATCAATAAAATCATATAGGTAGGCACTACATATGCTAATATGTAAAAAAGAATTTGAATTTATGTATTACAATTCATGAACCAGCGACGCAGACATGTATATATTTACCCCGCAAGATACTGTCGTGAAGGTATGTACAGACAGACATATTTTAATAAAGTATTACTCATCTACGATTATAGATATGGTCATTTTCAATCCGTTAATTTTAAAGTTATATTCAGATGAACTGAATTTATAACCAGTAATAACAGTAAGGACGTTCCGCTTGTAATTAAAAGTGAAGTTAAGTTGCACACACGAGGTGACTGGGTCTGGAGAGGCGATGAATAAAGAAACGTATCCCGAGGGGGCATTTTGATTTGATACACTTATTGAAAAGTCCCGTTGCTTTGCTTAAATAAAAGAATTAAAAGCGAACTGGTTCTTAGGACAAAGGACCCTCATAATGAGACCGGGCCATTGTGTGAAGAGCCCTCAAAATCAACTCGGATATGCTTCTGCAATATGTTTTTTTTTTATAACGGGAGCGATTTTGCAAGCGACTGTTATACTTGGTTCTCAACTCAGCTGTGATTCACTGGTCGTTAATCTCGAATGAATCTTACGCTTTGACTATTGTTCTTTTACATATTCAGTTATAGTTTTGTCATTATAGTTTTAGTGGATTTTTTTAAACGTTTTACTAATAACATGCACATATTTTTATGTTAACATTATCATTTTTAATATATTTAACCCCAGATCTGTTGCGAGGTAAGCAGAGAGCACTGAGTACCAAATTTCAAATTTCAGAAAAATCTTTACCATTGCAGACATCGCGTGCTTCTTAAACATTCATTATTCTATTTGCATATGTATGTCGAGTTTAGAGACTTCTCTGTTCAGTGATCTCTGCTTACTACCTGTCCAATAGTGTAATAATAAAAGAATCTATGATACTTATACGTGTGACTAGTATGAGAGACATTTAGCTTATCCCTTCCACACCTTAGATTAGGTACATAGAGTGTCAGATCTTATTTTAGTTACAGTTCCCAGAAGCTAAGACAAATGGTACCCCTAATACCCAATATCCTTTGTCGCGTAGACGGACTTCCTTATTGCGTTTGACGCTGAAACCGTTCAATCAGATAACAATCTGGTCGACCCAATCTGGACTATTTAGCGCGCGCAATGGGCTCAATTAGGGATGTGGCGGATATGCGGGCCCCTCCCCACTGGGTGCGACGCGCCTCGCCGCTAAAATGCACTTTCCAATATAGACTTGAGGTTCCGTATATATTATTGTGCAATATCATTGTGATTATTTAGAAGGGTTTTTATTTCTTTGTTTTTAATAAAACTGATGACGTAAATTTCTTAATTTTCATAATAAATTCTTTATTTGATTTAGAAATTATTTTTTTGCTAGGAAGTGGCTAAAGTTTGCTGTGTTTTGTTTGTTATCTGGTTGTGATAAAAGTTTTTGTTTTTATTTTCGTAGTGTTTTTAGAACATATTTAGCTTGAAATGTTTATGTGATAGAGTATTTAGAAAATTTATTTTTATTGTCTTTATTTTAATATTTAAGTCATTTATTAAAATAGATGGTTCTGCTGCAAACATCACGTATTACATAAATTTATGAAATATCATATTAATTTATACTGTTTAAAGCTGAATGCATGTTAATGGATATAAAATGGACATGGAAATTAACACTTGTAAGTGACATTTTATGGCCTCACACACTTCATACGATTCCCGCTTTTGTTAGTGTACAAAGCATTTGAACTGTGACATTAAATTTTTCATTAAAACTTTGTGAATAATATTACAGATTTTTCTAAGAACGAATTGTATAAGACAGAAAAATGTTCGATCTAAGTGACGTGTCCCTTGTGTTTGGAAGTTGAAACTATTATCACTGCAGTGAACTGCAAGTAGAGGTGTTTTAAGACTAATGAAATGAAAACTTGTTAGATTTGACGTTTTGTTAACTTTCTCACCGACATTTATCGTTTCGAACACGCTCGCTACGAACTGGGCACCTTTAACAATATCCAGACAGTTCTTACAGCGATAACTACCATCTGTTCTATAGCAAAAGAACTATTATTCAATGGGGGCTTTTCCACGGGCGTTCAGTATGCTTCCGCCTTTATACCGAGAGGAGCTAAGTTTGCGCAAGAGACGACAATGGTCGTAGGAATTTTCCACTCACAAATACGGAGGTTCCATGTGGCCCGTCATAAATATATCTCACAGTCAAATCTTAAGGTAATTTGTGACGATTTTGTAGCTCATTTAATATGCAAGGAATATAAAGTACAGACGGAATCGATTATATTGCAGCTGCAAATCAAGACAATCTGACTATCAAAGTGTGACGGCCATACTGGCCCGGCAGCCGGCTAAAGTTCCACTTCGTATTCATTATTATATATGAAATATGGAGGGCGACTGCCGGCTCTGTTATTATGTACGTAACTTTGCGTTATCTATAAAATTACCATTGCAAGTGTCGCGCTAACGTCCATCATATAGTCAATATCTCATTTAAGTGTGGATTTGTTCGCGCTTTAGACTCATTCCGGCTGCGATTTCATAGTTCCATCTTGTCTCCGTCAATACTTTCAGCTTGGATTTTCTAGGAATAACTTTACGTCGCTTTTCATATAACGTGTAAATCATATTACTGATACATTAAATAATCAGTACATTTGACTTGGAATTTAAAATTCTAAAGAAATGCTTTACCTATTCGTGCAATTGAAATATGACCTCCATAGTTATGATATTAATTGTCTTTTTAAATACTTAAATTGGCGCTGTGTTTGATTCAGTTCACACGAGTTGATGGATATGATACAAGTTCAAATAAAACCAGGTAACCATTCAGTTAGTCCATCAACTTCACTGTAAACAACACATTATTGAACTAAATATTAATGACGGGAATATGTAAAGGCTTGCAGAGTATAAGGTACATATATATGTACCTACATATAAATAAATAATTTTTGGAGACAAACTGATTTAATGAAACGTTGGAATTGCGTCTTAAAAGCATGGAAGCCTGGAGTCGGGTGCAAAAATGTTTATTTCATGTCGTTACAGCGCGACCTGTCTCCGTCATAGTTATTTCTGGATGATGAAGTTTTGTTATGGTGCCGACATGTGCCGCCATTGCGTAACTAATCAGGATAGAATATTCCTGAATCCGTAATCCGAACTATTGTTTGGGAGGATTTCAATATTATGTCATACACGTCCGCTTATATTTACGACGATACGATGAAGTGGATAAACATTCTGTCAGCGACATAATGTATGTCAACTTACGAAAGGCTGTAGAAGTTGAATGCGGCAAGCTGGAGACAGGGCGTTATGGCTCTTATTAGTGGAGACTTGACCCAGCAGCGCACTGAGACAGCCAGATGATCATGATGAACATAACGAACATTGAGTAACAACAATTGTAATTTGCGTGAGAACTTTCTTTGATCTCCACTTTGCGCTTGGACGTTAGGACTCATGAGGGGGATTAAGTATATAGCAATACAGTAGAGAAAATAAATAAAGTGAATTACAAAGAGCGTTACTACAGTGGTTGTCTAGTGGTTTAGAATTCAGTCGCCATTTCGATGATCCTTGATTCAATCCCTGGCGCGCATCTTCTCACAAAAAATATTTTTTTCATACTAAATATCACTTGCCGAGAGGAAACTTGCACACCTTCGAGTTTTTTTAGAGGGTGATACATTACTCGATGACTACATACATTTAATAAATGAATATACAACTAGGTTATCATCAATTCTTTTATCATTCCGCCCTTAGATAGATTCAGCTCTCAGAATGAAATAAATGAGATAATAGTGTTTAATTCTATTTCATGGAATTTTATCCACAAACTGGTTTTTACCTATCGCAGAATAATAGAATTTATAATTTTCGGCGATGCTTAGCCTTAAGGAGCGTTAACGGCATCGAAATTGTTCAAGTTTATTTCCTATTTATGTATAAAGTGTAAAAACGATGAAGCTTAAAAATTTATAGGTATATTTTGTTAGTTATGAATTTCATTTGAAGACATGTTAGGAGAGATTCACAAGTATATATGCATATAGGCTTTTATAAATTTCTGTAATAGGTACTCGTAATTTAAAAATTTTACTACATCTAGCTGGGTTTAAGCGCGAAAATCGCGGATTTGCCAATTGGTTTTCGTATATACGAAACTCCTAAATAAATCTGTGACTGTGCTAAATCTCTCTACTAATCTATAGTACTTTATACTACTGATAATTAGATGAGTGATACACCCAGCTAGGCTTCAGTTCATAATATAATGAAGTCACAGAATCATATAGCACTTACTTGAGGTAATGAAATTACGGAAGCTGCGGCACGAGCGGTTGCCGCGAACCGTTAGCTCGGCGTCGTTGCTCTGTGCCACTTTGATACTGATTTTCTAATTTGTTTTGTACTTATTATCGATAGTAGATCAAAATTATGTTCTATAAACCGATATTGTACAAACATAATCGGTATACAAGGAAAGTTGGCATAGATTTCAAAATGTAGAGTTGGTGATATACTTTCACATTAGTAACAAAGTCGTTTATTCCAACACCATGGTAGGCTGTAGGGTTGTGGGTAAAAACTCTGCGAGAAAGGTCTATGTCTAGCAATCGACTGAGACAGGTTGATGATGCCGATGAACATGTTTATTTTAAATCACCTGACACGCGAATAACGAAATTTATCTTGTATGTACGAATCCGAATCCGATATGTACGAATAATACGAACATAATTGAAATTGGTAAGACTCATTAAAGTCTCTACATTTTTAATTGTATACCAATCTCGAGCAATTTTCTACTCAACTATTGTTTAAAAACAATAAGCCAGTAGAGTTCCGAACGAGACAACTCTACCCCACAATCTCCGCTATAATTACCGCTAATCCTGCTTGTTTCTCTTTGTTAGCGGAACGATTAAAATAATAATCACGATTCTAATACTCTGTAATGAGATGTTGTCTTCCCCTTAACAGAGGTACACCGCACACTCTACATTTTTGGTAGAATCTCGCCATTTACTTACAATATTATTGTTTAATAGAATCAGAACTCTGCGAAATCAGCATGCTTGTATGATGAGAGTAATGAAATATTGTATGCTATACAACATAATCTATAACAGCATGAATACATATTTATCAATTTTTATTTGTGTCAATAAAAATCGACACAAATTAATTCTCAAAACGTTACAACGCTGGTCAATATCAGCGTGGTAAGATAATTCATAAAAGAATCACCATCATTACAAACTCTTATATTACTCGTATTTCACTGCTGGCCAACGTCTTCTCTTAGAATGAGGATGTTTAAAACCGTAGTCTGTCACGCTAACCAAGTGCCAGTTGGCATACTTCACACGCTTTAGAGAACGTATGGTGAAGCCTAAGCTGTGCGAGTATTCTATTTTTCTTCGCCATAGTTATTCATCATCATCACCATCATTATAACTTTTAAATTATATAAATTTTCACTTTCACTTAAATTTATTAAAATATTTATGTGTTAAATGTTGACCGTGTGCGCACGGTCGCAGGTTCGTTCGCTAAGTAATAACTAGGTGTCTGCGGCAACTGGTTGCTTTGTTGTCGAGCTGTCATTTCACCGTTTAGTTCAATTCGTAGTTGTGCCATACCGCACTAAACGCTCATGGGGTATTTAGGGCATTGTTTACCTAGGTATTTGTTTCTCTTAAGTATAAGTAGCTGGGAATATGCGTAATATAATATCTTTACGTGTTAGAATGTATTCATTTTTTCAAGTAATTATGATAACAATTTGGCGTTATAAATGTATGTATTATGAAGATTTTTGGAAAATATATGACATATATGCGATTGTAATTATTTTAATTTTCATGTCAGCACAATGTTCGGCAAATTAATAAGACGAGTAAATTAAAAGTAGAGTAAATTAATGAGTCAGAGCTGTCCGAAACCGATGTGCATATATGAAATGAATGATGAAT
>DWEE01001126.1:0-14184 GCA_018245755.1 Parelbella macleannani | reverse complement strand
TTCACTTCCAATTCTAAAATTACAGGTTCACTTTTCATTCAGCTTTCTCTTTCATTCATGTGCATACTTGCCACCCAAATATTTTTCTTTTCAATAATGATTTTTTTTTGGAAAAAAAAAATGTAAACAAACAATCCTGCAATGCCGAAAATCACCCGTTGGCCTAAAATCTCAATATTCCCAAAGGCTTCTAGTACCTACATGACAGCTAGTCGTACATAAATGTTGTAGCTTAAAAAAACGATTTCTGAATTTCGTATATCGAACCCTGAATTTTCTGTGTTAAATGCTTTTTCACGAAGTTCGCCAACCGCATGCACGTGAAAGACTGGAAAGTTCGGTTTCCAAACTACCATCGATTCATTTTAGTAATATTGGCGGGAGCTTTTAAAGATATATCTACATATTTGCGCGAAATATACTGCTCGCTGTGTAGCTACATATATGTGAGTGACTTTGCTTCTTTGGCCACCTGACATCGACAATTTTGCTTATTCGATATATATTGAAGTTAAAAAGGTGTGTGTTATTTGTTTATCTCATACAATCTTACTCTCCAGAAGTATGGAATAAGGATAAGACATCGTTAGAATCAGCGGCATCTTTGATTGTTCCTAAAAAAAAAATTACTTATGCAATGCGATTTTTCAGCCTGCAGTATTGCCAATGCTGAGAATCTTGGTGTTTCAGTAACAAACGTAACATGTGCCGTGGATTGTTTTCCAATAGTATTTAATGCGGCGTAATAATTCATGTATCGATTAACAGATCTCCTCCAGACGTTTTCCACTGCTTCCGGCGGGATTACTCCCACCATTATCGATATTAGACGTCGAACCGAGTTAGAGTTCGTCCGTGCCACTTGAAACATGCTTGTAGCCGTATTGATTGTACTTACATCGACGGTATACAGTCTGCCTTGTATACCTAATACTGAATGTTTATCGACAGAATTCTTTTTCATAATCATACTACACTGACGCTTTCTAGCACAACTTTTACCACAGCTTTCTAACTCAATTTTGCACCTTTTCCACAACGTCATTAGATATCTTCATTTTTATGATTATATTCGTCTTATCAGAAAATACATAGTATTATCAATTTTTTTTTTCAATAAATTGAACATGGTTTTTGTTTTCCTATTTTTAACTGTCTATTTTATTCATTCCAATACATTCTATTTGGCTACTTGGTCGATATTATTATCGTTTTTGAACGTAACAAGTAAATTATTTATTTATTTTCATGATATCTCTTTGTACTTATTATTAAATCCATGAGGTAAGCGGCGCTTTATCTATTGGATCTTTTCTCTCATCTCTCTCATTTTTGCTTAACGCATTCGAAATGTAATAATAGTAAGTCACAAAACTCTGCTATTGAGCGTTCAATAAGTTATGAATATTATACAAGTAAAGTAGTTGGGGCTTAGTACATTGATAGGTGGTTTTTGCAAATTTTGTAGATAAAAACACGGTTATGTCTACTTTCTTAGTATATGTCAATGACCTACATAAGTTTCCTTAGCGCACGATCAAACGCGGAAGCTGCGGATGCGGTTTAATTGAACATTCAATTCGGAGGCGAACTTCCCCGCTCTGCACTTACGTCCGTAAGAAACGTCTCATTGGAAGCGTTGACATGAATGATTGCATGATGGATACTGATTAGGACTGCACATTATTTATTGTTTATGTAAAATAGGCGAACGTAATGCCTAATGGCATTCTCAATCAGTCAATGCTGGCACATATGTATATACATATGTTTTTAAAATTAATTGTCATCTAACAAAAACGATGTCTCGAAACGATTGCGTTGTAGAATTGTCATTATATATCTGTTGCTATGATACCTGATGTTTATACCATATGGTACATACTCGTATGCTACATAGGTACATGTAAGAAAACTTCTGGTGCCAATTATTATACATATCCTGTGAAGTTCAGAATTGCTCATAAAAACGTGCTAGCGCTCACCTATCTACGAATCGATACGTACAGTACCGATTCCTTTCGCATAAGAGTGCATTAAAGGATTAATGATCCATAAAATGGAACTCAGATATTTTGAAAACATTAATATGATTTTGGATTTTAATATTTTAAAATAATAATAAAGGTCTGTTATGTCTGAGGTAGAGCTTTATTTTTTTTTCATTATTCTATTATAGCACAGTGGTTGAGGATTCAGCCTTCCGCTCCGGGGTCTAATCCTGGCGAGCATCTCACAACAAAAAATGAGCCTTTTAAGTTTAAATGTCATTTCCTATAACAACGAAAGAAAATGTTCTCTAAGGCGTGTGAAGTCTGCCAACCCGAGCTTGGCCAGCGTGGCAGACTATGGTCTTAATTCCTCACGTACTTGGGAAAGAAGAAAATAGATGACAAAAGTGAATTGATGAGAGGTTGATGATCTTGATGACAGCTATACACATCTGTTTACATTTGTAAGAAGATACGTGTTTTGGAAAACTAAACATCATAAATTAAAAAATAATATACCCAACGATCAGCAAGAAAGTATTGTACAAATTTACTTTTCAGTCCGTGAAGAGATTTAACACTGTGTTTGCATGAAATGTAAGCACTTCAGAGCGCTGTTGAGGCTGCGAAGGTATCCGTATTGTGCAGATGAAAACTGATACACAGACGAACTTAGCGAAGTTCGTGGAACTTTTCATATTATTATCATTTCACTGATACACAATACAAGTATGCATGCGAACTTTGCGCCACAAATAAAGGACTAAGTTTGGGAACAATGGAAAGTTATTTTGAGGGCAGGGCCCCTAAAATTATTATCGATACGCGAGATGCAGAGTGAAACAAACGGCTCCGACCAGATGTGGCCAAAGTTATTGGAAGACGCCTTGATAATAACGATATCTTTTATCACCTATTTGCTTTTCGTGGAATTCGAAGGGACGGAGTACGCTCTGGTAACAGTTAAAACATTATTGGTCAACAGGGGCCTGGGGGAAGAGGGGACCCCAATGTATCTTGATCCTACACCCGACAGAAGTGTTAAGCTAAGTGTAGTAAGTGATGGCCGGTGAGGTATCTCTCTATCCAGCAATAGCTATAATAAATACTAATTGTCACATTGAATACAATTCAATTCATATCAGATCTTTTTAGATGTGATAAACATCCTTTACTGGTCAGCAAAAAGTTATGCACACCACGTTTCACCACGTGTATTTGCTATTTACCTACTCGGAACTAGTCCTCATGTTTCTGAATGAATGGCGAAAACCCTGTAATAGAATCAAATCGCCCATAAGATGTGTAATAAAAATTAACGATTTATATCTATCCATAATATCCGGGACCGTCGAAGCCTGGAAACGCTCGTGAAAATTTTGCACCAGCGTTTTCGAACTTCACAGATGCTCCGTGTTCGTTACAGATCTTCGCCCGCATCAGGTTTACGTGCACTTCCCGCGCACCCCGCGCTCTCTTTATTTGCTTCAAGCTCGTATATTCAAATGTGTTTGCCAGATAGACTAGTTGTCGATAGCTTTCGACGCACAACTAAAACAAGTGACCTTTTTTTCACAAAACATTCTGATGTCGCGACGATTGCCATGAGACTGTATTAAATATGAAATTGTTCGAATCGAATAAGACAATAACTAAAATCGTGTTGTATTTTCTTATATTTATTGCATTTGTTGCACAATGCATAAAAATGTGTTTTGTCTGAGAACAAAATTGTTATTTTATATCGTATTTGTAACATAAACACCATCCTCCTTTTTCTACATTCTATGTTCATAAAAACGCAATTACCTTCAGTTACTGTATTTAATCAGTGACGGATGTGTGGACCCATTTATCTCAGTCCGTTATATTAAGCTCTGCGAAGACAATAAGACTTGTTGGCCATATTACTTAATAAGTAAGAGGAAATATAAAGAAGAAATGTATTCGTTCGCAGTTACATTGTGGAAAATGTTTAAAACAATAAAATTGTGTTAATATATTACAGTATCGTGTGTGGATAAGGAATATGTATGTAAATATATACTTTAAAATGTAATGTATCATATAACGTTAATTAGTAAACAAATGTCGTAAAACCAATGATTTTAATCTAGCCCGCACACGAGAGCATTCGAATGTATGCAAAGTATACATAATTGCAGTGTAATGCAGATGTAATGTGTGTGTAGTGTAAAGTAGTGCAGAGATAGACGAGAATACAAATCACTATACTAACGTTAAAAGTACTAGTTGTTCCAAGCTCACTTTTTGTAACCCAAGCCGATCTTGTTTGCCAGTGGTAGATCCTACTATAGAGTAGTCGAGCCTCTGGCGACTGGCTGATCGCGGTATAAATCTAAATTTCCTAGCTGCCGTCTGGCAATAGCATGGGTGGTATGAGAAAGTGTGTTCTGCGATCCTCAACGTGCTTGCCGTGCGTGAGAATTATGGACAAAAACCGCTTTTATTGGAGGAGGTCCATTCCTAGCAGAAGACTAAGATAGTTTAACGTAAAGCAGAGAAATGAAGGAGACATGCAGAGTTACAAACGCATCCTAACATGAGATAATCGCTAAAATAAGGCACACTGTCTAAATAGATATAACAGATACTAGCTTTGTACCATTCGAAGCAATGATAGTCCTAAAGCGGTAACAAATGTTTGCTGAAATAATGAACATCGCTGAGAGAACAGTGCAAGAATAGCTTCCACGCGGTCGACAAAGTCAACTGATGTGTTGAGGAAACGTACGAACGTCACTGTTAAATATAGAACGGTTCCGCGCTCGTACATCAATGTGTTATATTCGTACATCGTGATAGCGTGTGAATGAAATATCGTCTTAATTCTGCTTTAATTGCCACAGCGGGAACATTTTGTCACGCGCGGGGTTTCAAGTGCGAAACTAATTAGTGAGTTGACATGTATAATCTTTAATGAGTTTGCCGTCTCGAATGTCGATCTATAATTAGTATATTAGATATATGTTTCAAATGTAATGAACTTTGCTCTTTATTAGGATTCTTAGTCGTTTTCGATTGTATTGTATCCTGCTTTGTGTCTTGTGAAGGTTTGAGATAAAATATACTATCTGATATAAGATAATCTTTGGACTGTACTGTCTGTAAACAAGTTTGACATACGACGGCGTCTAATGTTAGAAAGGTAGATGTCATACGCAATATGTTTCTTTACAGTCCATTTTCATCTGTAAATATAAAAATATAAATATTTCGACATTGTTGTAAGTTACAGATTTGACACATTTCAGAGTGCTAACAGAATTGAGGGAACAATGACAACGTTTAAAAGAGTGGCATGTGTGTATGTCGCAATGGCTTAACTTACTGAGAAATTGGGAATGGTAGATTGTAAATTGCTGGTAATTTATTAATTAATCCTCAACTACCCATTGTGTGAGGAAGAAAAGTCTTAAATGTAGACTGTAGAGAAGATGTATTAATGTAATGTGTTAAGCTTTGCTCTAGATTAAAATGTTACAGCTTTTGAAGCTTAAAGTTTTATCTTAGCTTCATAAAGCTGTTTAATTAAAATCTTGACTTCTTACTTCATTCCTTTCATTCACTTTTATTTTTTTGAATGTCTAATGGATTAATGAAGCGCGCTTAGCCTAGTGTTCCCGGCATATTATGAATGATATTAGATAAATATCAAGCGTCGAAGATCTTTGATACAATATATACTATTTTCAATTTCTTGCTCGTATTTTTGTGCTTTCAAGAAAAAGCATTCAATATGAAGTACTTCATTAAGTCAATACAAAACAATATGTACATTACAGTATGTTGCAAAAAAGAAATATCTGTCTAAAGGACATGTTGTAATATGCTATGCTCTTTAGTACAGCTACTGCTCTAAAACAATGTTTTGTTTATTCCGTACATAGTTTAATTTGGCTTAGCTTAAAACTGCTGTCATATCAACTTCAAATATCTTAATCGCGTCGCATTTCAGAAGCTTGTTTAAGCCGCACGTTCAAAAAGCTTGTAATAGACGTTTATAAACCGACCAAATTGTGACACCGTACTATTCCACCTGTTTGCAGAAACTTCGGAGCCAATACAACTTTGTTGCATTATGTTGTCAAAGTGTACCTCTACAAAGTTCAATAGCATTTCGCTGTATCGAGTTTTAATGGAAATTTTATGTTTTTAAATTTAGCGGTGTTACCGTTGCCATGCTATGACCGTTGCATTATTGAAGGCGGCAGTGGTTTGCCCTTGTTACGAACGTGTAAAGCGGCTAAATTGTATGAGCTAACTGCTTTAGCTATTATAAAGAAATTGTTAGTGCATTTTTTTCATTTGGATTGTTAATTTAAAGTATAGTCCAACGGAATTATAAGATATGGTAGTCGTGCACAGTTTAAATGTATATGTGTGTATTTTATTTAGTCGTGTTATGGTTTCCACTCTATGTATTACTGATGATAGCATCGATTTACGCTGCGTATTGCTGATGAATTGTTATGAGTTTTCTGTTCTTGGAATTTCAAGGAGTTTTATCGATGTTGTTTTCTTGAGTTTATTTATATATTAACAGCTAACAGATTAAATATTTAAAACTTCGTAAAGAACTATCGTGTAAGATGTCATCGTATTTTAAGTTTATTAGGCAGTATAACTCAATAATTACATTAACCATTAATATGGTACATTTGAAATTATATTTTTACTGCTAACTATTTTGCAATTATTCTCTTCTAGAAGTTCTGCTACTTAGTCGTTTGGCGACAAACCGCCATACTTGCCGCGAGCATGCTTAGTTTGCGAGCGACCACTTAAGCGGTGATTGATAGTACATTAGTTATATAAAAAGCGTACTTACAATGCTAATATCGGAAGAAATGAAACATGGCTGACAGTAAATATGAATTTAAAATGAGTTACATCTGGAAACAGGAGGCAAGACGATGGGGAAATTGCGCGGGTGATTACACATACACACACAAGAAAGATATATATACACATATATATATATACATACACATTGTTGCGTGTGTACATTTGATTATTTTATTAATGACCATAAACAATGTAGTTCATATTTATATACATTAACAATAGGAGCCTAGAAAAAATCCTTTTCTTGATTCGTTTTGTAAGTAAATACATGTATATTTCATAAAGTATATGAGATATATGTACATGATTATACATAATGTTTACTGTAAACTGTATAAAAAAACACTTAGAAATGCCTAAAAATAATTATGCCCACGCAGGTTTAAGTTGGTATTTCAAATAAGCATGTATTTTACAGAATTAAGATAATGGGAACAAATATAAAAAAAAAATCACCTTATCCATCCGTTGGTAACTTTCATGATTTGTTACGTCGAAAATATAGCTGTGATTGGGTGCCGCAATTTTATTTATTTGTCATGTTTAAAGTTATCAATAATTGCATCCAGTCTTCTTACGTCCTAACGCTGTGAACGGCTGTGAGAGGGCTGGAACAAACTCGATCACGCTATTCTTATGAGTATGTCGGGAAATACGGATTATATGGGTTTGGATTGGATATGGTTTATTGGCTAACCTTATTATTCGATTAATTATTACCGTCCAATAACAATTACTTTAGAAACATTAATACCATCGCAAAACGACTACATAATTTTGATTTTTAAAAAATGTAACGCTAGTAAAAATTTACCACTAGGGTGACCGCGTGCCTCCGATTAGGTAATTATTAATTTTCTAAATATAATAAAGTAAAACCATTGAGTGTTCTCTTCTTCGAACTTCATTTAATAAATGAAAAGGATTAAACAGGAAAAACCGAAATAAAAATGATTAATATGGAAGTACCTATGTTCATTGTTGTTTCACATCATAATGAATGTTAACTAATGGTGCAAACAGTACTCTTCGGTTCGATTTGATAGTGTTAGCTACGTCATTTGGAAAGAAGTAGTGTTGCCAACTAGG
This sequence comes from Parelbella macleannani, assembly GCA_018245755.1. Taxonomy (NCBI): domain Eukaryota; kingdom Metazoa; phylum Arthropoda; class Insecta; order Lepidoptera; family Hesperiidae; genus Parelbella; species Parelbella macleannani. Next base: position 6,235 of record DWEE01001126.1, on the reverse strand, counting down.
CGGTCTAGCAACAATATTGCTCCACTAACCACATTAAACAACACTTCAATGGGTATTCTAATGCTATATAAACTAAGCATACATGATTTGAGGCTCTTCCACGTCCACATTATCGTACAGTTAACAATAGTACATTAAAAACTATAACTAAAGCCACATATATATACAATACGCTCCAAGTACAGAGCACCCAATAAGTCTCGCCGTCAATCACCGAAGACGGGAACATCATCCCGCCACTTGTGGGAGATGAACAAACACCTGCCCCGCATTAATTACCCAATTACCCGGTCCAGCTAATTATAAATGAGCGCAATATATTATATGCTTAACAAATTTAGTAATTTGCCTCTTGGGCACCGTTCGATGTGGGAGCTCGCTCACTCGACTAGCTGGGCTATGTATGTGTTACATATCATTTAACATATTTTAATTGCATATTGAAGCCATGATTGTTTATCGTTTATCATGTTGAAGTTTGTTTTTGTGTTGCGTGTTTTAACGCAACATCAAACTATCTCGCCGAATGGCTAGGCAGAAGAGTGTAGTACACTGACAACTTCCTGTTTCATCTTTTTTGTATTTCATTTGGTAAGTCATGTCTGTGTGTTGTTTTTTTATTATTTTATTGTTCTAGGTTTTTATCCGATTAAATGAAGAGATATACAAAATACAACATTTTGTACGTTACACTATTACGGGTGATAAAAAAGTTAATATATCTCATACATAATGCTTCGTCTGTCAAGTCTAACGTCTAATATATCTGACGTCTAACATGTCTTCGCCGAGTGTTCTGAACATATTTAGAATTTTACTATGTAGGTACATTTGGAATTATTGTATATTTGCTACATGGTGCAGTGATTTTATTATTTTATAGGCGGACAAAATAGCATAATATGTTATTGAGCGGCGAAGACAACTGACAAATAGCAAAGTATTGTAAGTTATGTGCATCGGAGTTGTTGATTATAGGAACAATTAGTAATTACTTTGAAATAAAAAAGTGTTGCAACGATAAGCCGTTTATAGATTGTATCTTAAAGTTGTCAACATAAAGTTACTTATCATAGATCATTTTGATCATTTGAAGGTATAATAAGGTATCATATTGGATTATTGAATGGGATAATTGATCTACTTATAAGCTATATTTACTTAAACTGCAACCTCAGCCGTTTTTGTTTGTCATAGGAAACTTAGTTTCGGTGAAGGCTGATGAAATACGAGCTTGAGATGCTGCTGTTGGTTTAAGTTTAAATTAACTGGAAGTTATTAGTTTCGTTTAACAACTGATATATAAGACGGAAATCCGGTAAGACGTGCAGTAGTTAGTTCAAAAACTTCAAGGCTATTTGTGTACTTATACATTTACAGATCAATGTACTGCCATTCAATCTGAACAGCATCTTTCCTATACAGATATTTCCTTTCATAAAACCGCCTTTCAATTCTTGTAGACCGTCTTAATAAAGTCAAGCAATATTATTTACTTTAGTATTTTGAGTGCACAACAATCTTATATTAAATTTGTATCTGAGTGCAATAGTTACATTTTCCGTTGTAAAAGGCATGTGGTTACAAAATTTCCAGCCCCCGTACAAACTTGAGCGTCAGACCATTAATAAATCCGCTAAAGTCATCCAGCGTAATTCGAAAGTAAAACGATTTAGGTCTGAATGTAAAGCATTCTCCGGCGAAAATCTCCATCACGCTCCTTGAGAAGCGGAAGAAATTTATAGGACTTACATTGACTTATTGCGGTCTCAATTAAAATAGAACAAGAATATCCATAGTAATGCCGCCGCCGAGAAAACGAAGCCCACCATTTTAATTTTTATACGGATTTGGGCGCGAAAAAAATTTTACGCCCCAGTACCCGCTTATTTGTCTCAGCGTTCCTTGTATCTGTTTTCGTAAAGCCTCTTTCGGAGAATTCTGCCGACAAAAAAAGGATGAAGGAAAATCCGTGACATTGGGATGTTTTCTTTGTAAATCATTATTATTACCACACTGCGGTACACTAGCGCCGCGCAAGGTGGACAAAGAGAACGTTCGGTTTTCATAATGATATTATGTATTTTCTTTGTGGGCTTTTACAAAGCATATTAGTTATAATTATATAAGGTATAGAAAAAGTATTCTAATAATCTCTTTGTTGTGACTTTTGCGATGAGTGAGAGTGAACGCCTTATAATTAAGCTCCATCCGTGGCGTTGGATTTGACGTAGCCGGGATAAAGAAAGGCAATATCGTTTTTACGTACATACGTTTCAAATGTTGGACTTATATATACATAATCTTTTTTTTTAGACTAAACAAAGTCATTGAACCAACCGTACTATGATATTAAAGGTGGTCAATTTATTCCTTAAAAACTTAAAACTTACTGTTTTCTTTTTCTATATTCTTCGTTTAGGGTAGGCTGAGTACAAAGAAAGGCCTTAGCTACCATGCGCCCTTTAATTCACCATCGTATAAGACTCAATCGCGTGGCAGTCGCAGAAAAACCGCAACGAAGTGGTGGGGACCGCGACTGACAACAAGATTATCAGCCTTTATAAGCAGCACTAACATAGGAACTCACAAATTGAGTTTTAAATCAATGTGTATATTTATTTTGCCGTGTTCTGTTTGTCTTGTTGTTTGTTAGATATGATGACATTCATTGTGCCCCATTAGTTTAGGCAGGTGATACGCAAACGTACATAATAAGAGGTAGGTGAATGTACTTAAACCACTAGACTAACTGGCCAGCGAATGTACATACTCGTATGTATATGCAGTGAGCTTAATTCTTCAAAATTTCGACATACATATCTCTTTCTCTTTTGCTAGGTAGATTTCATTTCAAAGCCAGTTTTTCTTAACACTAGAAGATAAAATAGTATATGACAAAAACCTTAACTGATGAAATAAATTTTAGCGTTAAAACGAGGTTTTTAATTCTTTGATAACCAAAGATAGGATCGTTGAATGTTTTTTGCTGTTCAAGGGTACTTAACTTGTCAGCGCGTGTATTTTTCATTTAGGACAGTTTAAGCGTTCGCTGCTTCCGTTTGCTTCGATATTAATCGATTGCGGTCTTTTTTTACGTACTTCGTCGTTTTTCACACGATCTTTATGATCATTCTTTTAGCACAACCCAGTTACTCCTCACTGCAGTTATACAGATGATAGACAGCTCTCTGAATATTATGTGAATTTTGAAAAACAATATTGATATTAATTTTCAAAATTATTATTTATGTTTAATATGTTCGTTGGGCTTTTCGATTAATATGTACTACATTCTTAAAATTGTCACTAATTCAAAAGTGGAATTATAGAGACTAAATATATCATTTATTGCATCTGTAAATATGAAATCAAAATTCTGGCTCTTTCGGGCATGATTTTAAATGTTTATATACATATATCTACATATAATTGTAAATATATTTACGACTGGCAATAGTTTTTTGATCGGTGACCTGGCTGATTTCAACCCTACTTGGGTAGTTGCTATTGGTAACTACATGAGAAATAACGTGTAATAAGTGTAGACTCTCAAAGGTGATGTGAGATGCAAAGGTAAATTGATATAGATGTCCTACATGATACATGTCCTTCCTTGAATAGCTATTAACTCTTCAAGTGAAGCTTAGCTTACACCCATATATTTTAGTTCAACACTTTAGAACAGAGCAACGCTTTGTGTTCATTAGTATGGTAGAAATATATTTTTGTTTAATTAGGTCTTTTGTGCCCCTAATTCTTTTTGATTTTGTATAAATATTTTTGCGGAGTGAGCAATTTAAGCCCCATGTAAGCTCGTTGCCCTTTTTAATGAATAATAAACAATATACATAATTGACTGCCTCTTCGGTTGAGTGGGGTTGCAAGCGCAACTGCTTATCGAGACTTTCTAGGTTTGATCCCTGGGTACTAGAGAGTTTTCTATCTTAGGATTCCTAGTTACTATTACCCAGCTACTGCTTTGAGTCTGAATTTGTATCTGGTGTGTGATAATAGGCTCTCCACCTATGCTACGATGGGACGTAAACATGACTGGTGTAATCATTTGGAAGCAATACGCAAATTTCCATAAAGTATATATTTTCATGCTTCTTATGTTTTCATCTATATTCTATCAAGTATTTTACCAAATTAAAAAAGAATTTAAATTCTATATACAAATCTTTAGTGATTGTTTCCTTTTGACTTTACATGTTTGATAATGGCGGCGCCAGTCTTCTGAATTCACACGTTCTGAATGCGCTTTGATTATGAAACTTTCAGTCATGTAAAGCGCTATATAATTGGATTTCAGTGCAAAATAAAAAAGTGCACCCTGCTCTGTGGTATAGGATTTTTATGACATACAAAATCGGTCTCACAGTGACACGGAGGCAACAAAGCAGTTAATTGAAACAGTGTGGAAGACTCGGCGCGGCTACGTCGGCCGCGCCAGTTCTACGGCGCTCGTCGCGTAGACCGCTCGTGCGTAGCAGTGCTACGGCGTAGTACACCTACGCTCCACGGCAGTGTAACGTCCTGCAATACATGTATGTGTGATTGTGTATTTGTGATACGGAGTTGGAATGCGCACATTATTTTTTTTGTATTTCAAAAGTGTGGTTATGTGATCGTTTTTATTAAGTGACAGTAGTTTAGTTGGTCGTACATCAAGGGTATGGTACCTTTCCCACGATTTGTAATTGAGACCGATTGATTTTAATACCGTCTAATTTTATTAAAGTAGTATAAATTTACATGCTATTTGTAGCGGATTTTCCAATTGATCATGTTTAAAATGATTTTGATTAATGTGTTGGCTGATTGTCCAAAATCATTAACGAAAAATGATTCATTTATTTATTTTACTATATTTTGATGCGTGTTGAATAAACCAAAGCGATTAAAATTGTAAGGTCACTATTTTTTAAATACTTCCAGTACAGTACTCTATGAGAGATATACTCTTGTTGAAGTTTTAAACTTTTAAAATAACTCGTAAAATTTTATATAGCCTGTAATAAAATTAATGAATTTCTAAGGAAATTTTTTGAAAGTATAGGACTGCTCGACGAATTCACTATAATTATCTTCTATTAAAAATCTATGTGAGAATTACTACAAAAGTATGAATCTTTCGTTCGCTATTGCCACTTATATCGACAGCTAGAGTTATTATTATAATTTCACGCCAGATCCCTAACGGGTTAGACAGAGAACACCGCATGCCAAAATATCTTTGCTTACTGACCTGACGTGCCTCTTGTACATTCATCATCACTTCCTACACGCACACCGGGGTTTCGTAAAATTACAAGCACGAACATTATTTCATTGCACGACCAATAAGATGTAAATACTGTCATGGTCATGTTATACTGTCATTCGACTGTAATGGTCATAATAGGAATTGTTATAACAAATTCATCATTCTTAAGATATGTTAATAGATTTGTTTTTCTACATTGCCGTCTTTTTTATTCATATAAAAAAAATTAAAGAAATACAAAAATAATATAAGGCAACAACACTTTCTGAAATCCTTAATGCGAATGAATAAAAAATTATAAAATCCAAAATATCTTCTTATTAATTTACTTAGCGTTTCGTGGCCTTCTGATGTTATCGCTTCGCCTTCATCTTTCTTTAGCCGAATTATAATTAAAATTTCCTTAATACGCAAATCCTTGGAGGAAATTCAAATTCTTACATGCATTCTTTAAGTCGCGAAGGAATCTAGGCTAAAACGTTATTTACTTCAGCGACATTGTTTCTGTATTCCGCAGTAACTCACTACGATATTTTTACTGCAACCTAAAGACAAACTACGTGTAATGATGTACATTTAAATGCTTCTAGATTCAGTTAACTGCGGGGTTTGTTTTAAAAATAACAAAATGTTTTGAATGAATTTGCCATGTATATTTTGGTTAATTATTAAATGTACCAGTTAGAACTTTAAAGAGAAGTAGTGGTTACTACTTTGGTAAAAGAGGCTCGTTGAGTGCCTCGTTGGTCTAGTGGTTGCAGGCGCGACTGCCGATCGGGAGGTCCTGGATTCAAATTCCGGGTCCGGTACTAACTATTGGATTTTGCTAATTTAAAATTTCTAGCAGTGATTCCGAGTCTGGAATTGTGCCCGGTGTATGACGATAGGCTCACCACCTATTCCATGGGACTTAAACTTAACTGGTGAAACGTGGGAGTGTACACCTTCGGGGATTAAAGGAGTGAT
>DWEE01001125.1:0-14185 GCA_018245755.1 Parelbella macleannani | reverse complement strand
GGCCTTGCCCTCTCAATATGAGAGGAGACCCATATTCCCACAGTGGAATGATAAATGGGTCGATTATTATTATTTTTTTTATTTATTTACATAATAGTTATATGTATTTAACGTAACATCAAGCCTGTAATTCTCGAAGGGGTAGGCAGAGGAGTGTAGTACACTCCCATATTTCACCAGTTACGGTTAAGTCCCACGGAATAGATGGTGAGACTATTGCCATACGCATGTATTTAAGATTAAAGACTATTTTTTCTGGACATACCAATCACGTAACATACCCGACTGATAGGTACTTTGAAATAGACCAGTTGCTTTCCATGCCTTTGTTATTCTCGTATATAAAATGATTCAGCCAGCAATTAAGCAGTCATGTTTTGTGTATAATATTTTGAGTTTAAAAACTCAAAACAATTTTTATTTTTCTATGATTTCATTACAAGAAAACAGCGCTAAACAACAATCAATAGTCAAACAACTAATAAGCGTTTTATATGTTCTATCCGCTTTCTGAATTACGAAATTTCGATATAAATATTGCACACTATTAGACAGAATGTAAGATTGGAATACATTATAGTGTCAAGTCATAACAAAGTCATTAAATCGCAACAAATGGCCCATTGTTCCTGTTACATGAGCCGCTAATCTGAACAAATGCTTTACGTCTTCACCGCGAATTCCGGCAATCGATAAAATTAATATAAATTACACAAACAAGATACTGGAATGTAAATGTGTAAAAAATAATAAGAAATGTTTGCCATGACTTAGTCTGAAACTATTTTTTATTATACTTATGTGTTTTCTTTTGTAGACTGTACCTGCCGTTGTTACGTCGTTTTCATTGCAGCGTTTGATAAAATAGTTCCTCAATTTAGCCTCTTCCAATTTGGTTGCAATATAATGTCTTTAATCGGTCGACGAATTTGGGTAATATTATTTGTTTAAATAAAAGCAAAATTTTCGAGTATTATATAGTCTTGTTTAAACATATCTCTATATTTTGTGTTAGAAGGGTAATCTAATCGATCAGTGGTCTGTTTTGTAATTAAATTAGTTATTAAATGTTTCTTCGCTTCCAGTTTCTTCGAGTAGAAATATGTCTTTGTTGCCAAGTTTACTGTTTAACAATAATTATGTGTAATTAACATCTTTTCGTGGTGAAAAGTTATAGATCCTGTACGCTGTCTAACAACTAAGTTGATAATAGGTACATTTAAATAATTTTTTTTTAATTTTTACAATTCGACACGATATTTGAATATAGGACCTCTCAATCAGCAGATCCCTCTACCAACAAGAGAATCACACATAAATAGCAATATGTGTAGGTACATATGCAGGTACCTATGTATGTATAATAAATGTTAGAAGTATTTTCATTAAGAAATATTTCACGTTTCTGTTATGAAATTTTTGAATTTTCTCCACATATTATTCGTAATAATAGATTTAAAATTAAATTAAAAACCAATTACTCCAAACACAAATCCATTCTTATTATCTTTAATATTCAAATAATAGAATAAAAGAAAATGTGAACGTTTCAAACAGAACTAAATCGTTTTGAAGTCGCCACATTCCGCGCAACGCGGTCGGCTTATAGTATCATTTGTAATCGTTAAAACGTCGTCGTAATAAAAATACCCAGTTATTGTTCATATAAACAATGGCGACGCTATAAAGAGCCGCGGGTAGACCGCAGGATGACAATCTGGTTGACGTGATGAAATGTAGATTATGAACGCACAGACGGAAATAGTTCAAACGGCGTTGGTTTTGTTCTATGTTTAAATATCCATCTTTCAATCTTCGCTATCATTGTCATGATCGTCTAAGCTTTGATTGTTGGATATCATCTTCTGTCTAATGAAAAATTCAAGGTTCCAGGTATTGGTTTGGACTAAATTATTGACATAATTATGTTGTGGAAAATTTTTGGCGTATAGCTATTAGTATGGCTGTGTGTATGAAATGGGTTACCCACTGAATTTTTCTTCGTTAGAGCAAGTGATGTTAATTTGAAAAACTTACATAACGTAGTACAACTACAGACTACTAGATTGGGAGACTGAAATACAAAATACTAGGCTTATTCTGTAACTAACTGGCCTAATTCCGGTAAATCACCTGCATTCTTAAGGTAATTTATCTACTTAAAAGAGTCCACTTCCATTTTCTAGTGTCTGTTAAAAGATTCCATTTCCCCATTATTAATCATTGTTTAATGAAAGGCAAGTTTTAACTTGAATAATATTACCTTGGTGTTCACAGGCACTGGCATAGTACCATAGTACCAGAAAGCTTTCCGAAGCCAAGCATATATCCTGCCAGTACGTTCAACTGCTGCTTTCAAAATATTAATGAATTACTATGATTTCCGTATTCTACAGAATTTTAGCGATGTTAGGATAAGATTACATTTTAAAATTGTACTGATGTTTGGATAAGGTCAATATATAAAGATTCTGAAGACTACTATCATTACTATAGTTAATAATGGCCTTTCCAAAATCGAATAAAAAATTACACGAACAAACATGACGAAAATTCATTTTAAAAAGTAAAGGCCAGCAATCAATAAGAAGGTCTAGAATTATTTAAGCTTGAGAAAACGTTGTTGACCCGCACGATCGCGACGCTTCAATCACCAGACACAAAAGCCGAATAAAAATGACTTTCTAAGTGTCGATTAGTAAAAATAAACAAGTGTATAAATGTACTCAATTAACCTTCTGGAACTATTTGCTCTGAGAACAAATGAAAGAAGCGGTCTTGCAACGAAAATAGACGCTCGAAAATCTTGAAGTGCGTTGAAAAATAGACGTCAAGAAGGAATGAGAATTATAAGATGCGACGACAAACACTCGATATGTGGGCCAGAGACGCTCACATCATTCGTTTTTGCAACACTTGCGATGCATTAAATTGATTACGTAACATACAAATCTCTATGGTCCTAGTTAATTAGACTGCATTATTAACAACCATGTTTTTAAATAACAACAAAATTTTTAGCATCATAAAAACTTTAGGAAATTTGACACAATCTTTTGCCATATAATCTCATAGGGTTCCTTTTTTAACATGTGTGATCAGTAATACCTTATTAATGCGTCAAATTTTACTCTATTCCAATTTGAAATATGACATTGAAATGAAGTTCCTTTATGATATTAACTTAAATGTTTTGATGTAGTCGTTAATAATCTGTCAGTGACATTTTAAAATTAGTTTCGCATTTGTCCATATTTATATGAACATAACAATAAATATGGTAATAAAACAATGGTCTATAATAAAATGAAGCCAAGAAGTAATCTACTATCTCAGCTGGGCGGAGCGCCCACGCGACAGCTATTCGTGTCGCGCGACAATTGTCGTCCACGCTCATAATAGCCGCACGGAGAGTTAATTGCGATTCTGCTAACCTATATTAAAATTACAATATCGCTAGATTACCGTTGTTTCTCTTTGTAAGTGTAATAAAATAAAGTAATTTAAATTTAATGTCAAACCCTAAATTAATTTATCTGGAAGATTTCTTATGCTATTCCTATCTTAACTTTAAGTATAAAATTTTTATTTAGGCATAATATGAGCGCTTATAAGGGAAGGCCTATGTCCAGCAGTGGACTAAGATAGACCGATGATAAAATCCCAAACAAAATCATTATAATTATATAGATTAGAATTATCTCATATTAAATGTTTATGAATCGAAAGCAAAATTGATTTTTAAAGAGAAAACGATAAACCGGCTACCGATTAAAACTAGTTTTATTTGGTACCTCATTTGCCTTGCAATTACATATAAATATTTTTCTTATAATTGCTTATTTAATTTGTCTTTAGTTAATAAACAAACACTCAAGTAAAGTACCACATTAAAGAAACAGATTTCACGCCAAGTTGCCATTCCAATTCCATGCATAAGCCATGGGAACGTCGCGTAGCAAATCCAGTTCCGAGATTGCATCGTCTTTCCATCCGGGTTGAGATCGACAGACAGAAACATTGAGAAATAATGAATACAAATACATTTTGCCTTTACTGTAATGGATTTCTCGTAACACTTAATTATAAGTCGAAATTAATTAATTTTTGTATCTCGATACATATCAATTTACAAGTCAGTCACGCCTTCGTAAATTATTCTGACCTCTTGTCACACCGACGTGTTGTGCCAATAAACCAACGTTGGAGCAATCTTCAAGTAACCGAAAATAGAATTGTTTGACCTATCCAAACATTTGTTTGTTGGTGTGAATGAGTGTCCAGGAATCCAGAAATAGCCGTCACCGCAAACAAATTTCACTGGTTTGCGGCAGATATGGTATAGGGCATGCCAACAACCAGATTTCGGGTGAAGATTAAAACCATTTCTGTCACCCTTTCAATCCACTTTTTCAATGATCTTTCACAAAAATATGTACGTTTTTAACCATTATGATGTTATGGTGGATATGCTTCCCCATACAGCGCTACTAATAGCCATCAATCTCGGCTCGCGTGCCTCGACAATCTTGTTTATAGGAATGTTAACCGTGTTTATTTCTACAGACACTGTATTAAATACAGGGTGAAAAAAAGTATTCATAACAGAATTTAATTTAATATCAACAGATATAACCAAATAACTCGTCTTATGTACAAAAGAGTACTAATTAAATATTTAATTCCGGACATATTATCAGTAACATTTAATCGGTAAGTTATTTAATTATTATCTACATATTAGGTAACATGTATACGGAGGTATGGATTTATAAAATAATAGCTTCATTTGATATTAGCTTCATTTAAACCTAATAAATTAAAATATTTCAGTGTTTAGCTTTGTCATTACATCTAAAGACAATTGAGAGTAAAGTAAAGGAGAATGGCTGCTGACCCAAATATATCAATATTTGACTCAAGAATTTTATTATCATCATCCTTTCAGCTTACAGCGGTCTACTGTTAGACAAAGGCCTCTCTTGAAGTCCGGCGCAATTCAAAATCTTGTGTTAATTCTAATCGTCTAGTTTCCCCCTTTTAAAGAATTATTGTTTGTTCGTTTCAGGTAAACCCATCGGCATATTATCACCAGAACAATCCTGACATCCTGTAGCTATAGATGTGGCGCGCCATCTTGATAAATACAGGGCGTTCGGTGACAAATGGTAACAGAGTGTTTTTAAGTATTTTTAGAGAACGCGGTGTGGCCCTCCTAATTGGACACACAATACGTCTTCGTGAAACTGCTGAGTATTTTCGAGTGTACTAAGGTTACTATTATTATCATCTCTCATAATTGTTTCAGTGATCATTACTTTTATGAGTGCTGCACCTTTTTGTATTGTCATTAGTGACAGTTACATTTAGGTACATGGTTTTTAACACATGCTTGAGAATATTTTTGGCTTATCGTGTAGATATTTGTTAGAAGGTTTGTTGGTGTGCAGTGAAAAGTAACAGTTGTACTCCGCGAACTTAAACTACGGAACTTCTATAAAAAGGATTTAGATATCACTGACTGTTATACGGACAGATTACGGCTTATTGATGAGTAAGTTTGGTTTGGTTTCGATTGGTGTATTTTGTTTGTTTTTTCCGCTATATTGGTACAACCAACCATTACAAGCGAAGAACACCACAGAAAAGCGAAAAGTACAAATAATTGATATATACCAGTAGACATTTGGAATTTTATCAGTGACGTAACACTTACGTTTCGACAATTTGTTAGGCCAATACCTTCGATTAAATATATCAGTCGACAAATTGCACTGTGTGTCGGTTAACTACATGTCATTTCCACAAACAGCTTCAGAGCCACACTCGCGTTGACATTTCGTCCGGTTATTTACTGCATAACACATCATTTGAATTAAATTTTGCATTACATTATTTACGACACACCTTCTATTAATACCAAAATGCGCAACGGCGTCTATTTTGACACGTATAATAGATTTTAGTTCCTGAATGTGGAATTGTGGGTTACTAAGCTTAGGTGGGATTTTGCCAACGAGTGAAGATAATATCAGTATTATTTCCTACTTCCTTATTGTTTGTTTCGATTTATTTTTATAATTATAGACTGGTATTTAAATATTTCTCGGCTATTTATTTTGTTTATCTATTTTTATTTTAGCTATAAATCAAAAATCACAACATTTAAATTGTCCATTTTTTGTTTTGCTAGTTCCTATAAAGTTACCTATAAAGAAGTTTTGTATACAGTCATATTATAACAGTGCATTACATTACTACGCTTAATTTTACCCCAGTTTTATCGATATTTATTATATCTTGTAATACTAGAATGTTAAATAGGTAACAAATTATTAGAACATATTTTTGTAATGAACTGAGTTGTATTGTAAGGATTAATTCTAGATCCTATGAATATGAAATAGCCCAGATTTTGCAGACAGATTTTAACATTACTCTCATCTATAGATAACTCAAATGCAAATAGAGATTACTCTATAGTCGTGACGCGGCAAAACATAAAAAAATAAATGATGACATATGCGCCCAAAATAATATTTCGACAGCGAATATGAAAGAAATCATTTTTCATCTTCACCAACACTCATAGAGAATTTCCTGAATATAAAATCTACAATTTTAACAAGCTCTTGTTAGAAATGTGAAATAACTATTTGTCTCGTTCAATTTGAAACAATATTCGGTATGATATTAATGGATTGTCTGGATTCTAAATAGCTAATGAAGCAAATTAGTTTTCGTCGGCAGTTGCAGACACATTTCAGCAAGTTGTTAACATTCGGACACCCTGGCCCATTCTGTTTACATCTGATTTCGTATTTCAATGCCTTGTCGCTAGTATTTTTGTGCGATTCAGAAACCTCCAAGCTCTTTCCACTACTCAGCTCCGGTGCACTTTGGCCGAGAAAACATTCTGTAACGAATCAATCTGTTTGAAATTATTGAACCATATTCATAAATTGTTTCCAGGAAGCTTTGAAAATTGTTGTCGTTAACATAGAGTAGTCCTGGAGGCGGATTTCTTAGTTCGCTTTTCTAGATTTGAAAGACCCTTGAAAATTTACGACTTCACACATGTAAGTGCTATATTCCACTGCTACTGAGCAATTGCTTTATTATGCCCGGTATGCCGCGCATTATGTACAGGAACGATATTGCATTTTACTAGACTATTGTAAACCCTTAAACAATATATATAATTTCTTCAAATTGGCTGAATGAACTGAGCTTATATAAAAACGAATAGTTAAACTTACTTTCTGTCCCATACATAGGAAATTATAAATGAATCGAACTGCTGATTCTTTGGTATGGAATGACTCGATGAACACTAATAAAGCAAATACAAATGTACATAGGTAGGTACACACATTGCAAAATCAAACAACGTGCATCTGTTGTTGAACTAATATTATTCTTCAAATTTTGGAGTTTAATGGAAAGCAATCCTTGCCATTTAAAATAGTTTCAATGAAATTCCATAAATAACAGATATGGACAACTTTGTAGAGAGCTTGGTACCCTCCGACCAATTCTCGTCACAAATACGCAGTTCAGAATAGTCATTGACATAAAGATCTAATTTTATAACGAACAAATCGTGTCTAATCCTCGTTGGGTGGCCCGTTCTTCTATTTCCATCAATGAAAAGACAAAAGCGATACCTTGCCATAAATAACTGTTTTTCGGACAATTAATAATAGAAGCTTTGTAGTCTATTATACGAATAATTTCGTTAGTTGCTTTTTTAGTTATTATTTATTTAAATTTTCTACATCTTAATTTTAACGTATTTTTCATGCATGCATCATTATCGTGACAATATGTTAGATCTAAGATATGATAGATATAGTTACATATATGAAAGCGAAGAATAATTCAACATCTACGGCGCTATCACTTTTCTTATCTGAACATTACCCCAGGTACACCCTACTATTGGTAAATAAAAATATAGGTTTATACAGGTATTATTTAACAGAACAACACATCGTATCGTTTTATGTTATAAGAGGTTCTTTCTTCTTTTCTAATTACATATATTGGCTTCACATTAGTATTTGTACTGTACTACCTACAAATTAATTTTTTTTACCTCGTATACAGTACTTGTCAGTACAGTGTGATGACATATCGTTAATAATGTCAAATTGTTGCAACAAAATAATACCAATTCAATCCAAAGTACGACAATTCCGCAAGTCACTAATAACGACACGGATTTACGCTAAAATTAAATAAAATAAAAAAATTAGACGGTCGAACCGAACGATGCGTTTGATTGAGAACATGCCAATTAAAGAGATGAAATAACATTTCGATTGGATGTAAAATTTTACGGGTTAATAAATTTCCTCCAACATAATGCAAGTAGGGTTAATTAGTTGGAATGATTTGCAGAAGTACAGTAGCGGTCGGGGAAAACATTGTTCTTAATAGGTTAAGTTCGAAAGTTGCAAGAATAAAAGACGTGGATTTACGGCGCGATGTACGGTCAGCAACATCGTGTGAAGAACTATTTGGTTGGTTTCTACTAGTGCCACGAATACAATAAAATTTCGTTGTGTTATAAGTATCATTTTGGAAGGAAAGAATCTTTTAGTTCTCGCGCTGATTTCGTAAATTGTTATGACACCATGTTAAAAAGATTTTTGTACTAGGTACAACTGTATGACTTAAGACTTTAACACAAATCGAAATAATATAATAACGAATAATAAGTTAGCGTCCAAATCAGCATCGGAAGATTTGCAAAAAAAACGTTTCTTGAACTCAAAACAATTGTAACGAACGCGAAATGACTCTTTGAAAAGTTCTCGAGAGAATTAACTCTAAGGTCGTCCGACAATCGCTTCACCCTTTGTGTATCTGTAAGATTGATTGATGTCGCTTCAGAAACTTTGAAAGGAGTAAATCGAAATATTTGTGCTCAGATTAAGGTTATCCGAAATTACTTGTTCAACGAAGTGATGTACGATGTGGGAGCGTTAATAGGAACTTATTCATTAAGTAACATTTTACAAGCCAGTAGTGCCCGAGCGTATTATGATAATAATAGTTTTTGAACGGTTTTGGAGAGTTTCGACAGATGATTTGTCAGTGAAAGTTCGTCCAAATTTATTGGTGTAAATCAACACCAAAAATGGCTTAACTATTAAAATATTTTTTTTTATAATTGTCCGACACAGTGCGTTTAAATTATTAGGAATACTTAAAACACGCTAACGTCTGCGAACTGAAAACGATGTTGGCTGAACATGTTCAATTCTTATTTGTATCCAGTGAAAATAAAAATAATTAAATATTGCTCTAAAACATTTCATTGTAGTTGTTTTTGTAAATAAAAACTTTTACAACTACCTTCAAGACAACGAATAAACTTAACATCTTATTACTCTACTTACAGTTAAGAATAATGCACTGGAAACATTGTTATCCCTACAAGACACATGTCTCACAGTCTGCGGGTAAACTAACGGCGAATGAATAAGGGTAAAAGCCAAATTCACTATAAAATATTTGACTACTGTCGCAATAACAAAAGAGCACTTTTAAGTGTCACATTATTATCAATCTGAGATATCTATCTGACTTAACAGATACGGAAGGAATAAAACATCAAGAAACAAATAAAATATTTCATCTAACAGCAGACAAAAGCATTTTTCACTTAATTCGTATTTTTGTATTATCTGACTGAGCACCAACGGTGGCAAGTGAACTCAACGAGCGGCATAGTATGTATAATAATATCCTTTGTCTGCTCCCTGGTCGAGTGGTCTTAAGCTCAAATTCCGATAAAGAGATTCTGGATTAGATTTCCGGGTTGGGCAATATATCATTAGACTTTCCTAACATGGAATTTCATAATATTGCACCTACTGGCACGTACCTTGATCAGAAGCTGACGGATTAATTTTTGACGACATATTCCTCATAACGCGACCACATCCTCTAAATATGGGTAGAGTATCATTGAAAGATTTCGACTTGTTAACTAAAAGTACTTTAGACCTCTTTATTCGCCTTCAGTGCCCCGACCGCCTTAACGCGTAATTATACGCCAAGTATAGCGCATGCCAAATAAATCACAGTGACAAGCGCCGAATAATTTCGCACCAACATTTTATTATAACAATAAAGAAGCGGCTGACGTTTTTAAACCGCACATTTGCCCGCTCAAAACAAAACATCCTTTGAACTGCAACGATGATACTTTTACGTGGAAATGGGGTGGATATTCGCGATGCTTTGGCATTTTTATTACTTATCAAAGACCTTATTGATTCACACGATCGGTAGTTACATACATTGCAGATTGTTTGGTATGGTTTGCAAAAAATGTATTCGAGATACACTATGTTGTTGAATATAAAGACATCCTTTTTATGCGCTTTGAATTACTTAACATGCCAGTTAATGTGAAAATTTTCTTCAGGTTTTTTTTTATAGTAAACCTCAAACGCTTTGAAACTCGTATGTCACAAATGATTAACATGTGCCACAAAGCAGTCAGATCTTGACATGAATATCTGACATTTAAAAGGATTCGTACTGAATATAATGTATGTAGGTATATTAAAACAGGGAACATCTCATTTAACTCAACGGATGACAAAGTTAAACCCTAGCTAAAATCATTAAAGTAACTCAGAAATATCTGATGTCCAATTGTAAAATTACTGACGTGTTTGACTGTTGCTGACCAAATCACACTGAAGCATTACCTAGCAGTATGCACTATGTGCAAGAATTGCAAGTGGAACTCCTTGCGCAGTAACAGAATAGCAGATAAGCGTCAATAAAAGCCAACAATACATCTGGTACACAGATCAGAGATCAAAGAATTCAAACAAATAAATAGAATAAGTATACCATAACTACAGAAACGACTTGAACATGTTATTTTATTAACAATTACTATAAATTTAATCTTCCTTTCTCTGAATAGCAGTTTTACTGCTGCGTTGAGGTTGGCGACTAGCAGTGACTGACGTGACCGCACGGCGTGCCTATTGGGCCAAATGTTGGCAAATACATCCAGGCTGAAATAAAATAGTTTTCGAAAATATAACGTATAGATAATATTACGTAAAATTGATTTATTTGCTTAAATACGCCTTATACATTTCGAATATGCGTATAAACAGTGAACAATGTTGTATTTAAAAAAAATCAATGTGCAAAAATTTCTTTTTGCAATTTTCTTTATTTTACGCACAAAAGTACATAACGAATGAACCATCCTCAAACGCTAAGATTTTATGCACGAAATGTTATGAGACCAAAGTTTGTCCAAACGTTGGCCACGCGATGCGTCACAGCAATGAATTGTATGCGCAGGAGCATAAATTTGGCGCGCTAACCGCGTCTCTAATTAACCCCTAACAGTCGCGCACAGCGCCGCGCGTAAATCTCGCACAACAACGCACCTTCCGTTTAATTGAACGCCGGATCGAACCACGACCATTGTCGGCGAGCAATTAGCGAGGTTTGGAGAATCTCAATATTTTTATTTGCCATCACTAAAGACGTTACTGTTAACACTTAATGTTCACATTTTTCACAATATGAGTAGGTGTAATATCTATGAATGTATTGTCATATTTAGATAATAAGTAACACAGACAAGTTACATCTGAAGGTGATAGTATGTTATTGTACACCAGAAATTTAAGGAACAATTTCGTATACGCTCATCATGTCCGTTTAACGAATGTTCCGCAACGATACCTATGAAACAGGTGCATAGCTAATCTTAATATGGGACATCATGGGGTATCTCAACTCTCTTATCTTTCCGTCCTATCACCTCTTATCGTCAGTGATGGCGCAGTGATTTACATAATATTTGTCCTTTAAAGGTAAATTATGTCTTAATTATGTTGGATGCGTAGAGCTGAAGATCGAGATCAGTGGCGTGCCATTGGAGAGGCCTATGTCCAGTGGCGGACGATGACAGGCTGATAGTGTGTGTGTGTCCCTGTGTGTCTTAATCTAGTGTCAAGAGAAAACATCGTAGCTGCTCACCTTTGAGTTCTCCATCATATCCCTTAAGGGCTATGAAGACTGATATTTGGCAATTGGCCAGCGTGGTAGACTGTGGCCAAATCCCTTCCCTTTTGAGAGCAATATACTTTTAATGAAGACATTTGAGCCATACTTATGTCTAAGATACAATAGGTTTTGTATACTTTAAGTATATTTATAGTTATCGTTACATTCCAACATATTAAAAATAGTTATGATACCCACACAACTGCCTTTGACATTTTTCAGTTTTTCAATTTCCGGAATTGGTAACTGGTTTTGTTACTTTCCTGGAAACTGCCTTGAAAACGTCGAACTTTTTAAAAATAATTAAATGATATTCGGCAAGCGGCAAGCCCAGGACAGGGCGTATAGGCCCTTTTTAGAAAGATCTGTGCTCAGAAATGGACCGAAATGGGCGGATATCAATGATAAATTTATTCGAATAATAAATATATAAAAATAATAGGAAAAATAAAGATCATCACTATTATATTAACTACTGTTGCAATGGCGGAAACATAGATGAGACTTCGCTGTGGTAAATTCGGATTATGAACTGAAATATTGAACTTTATATGGGGTCCTATTAAAATGACTAATGCTTTGTTAAATATATCATTATGAGATGTGATATAGGAAGTTTTTACAAAAAGTCACGCAAAGAAGAGATATTTCATTCAAAAAGATTACGGGTTAAACCCGGTCAGACGTTTTGTATGATAGAGTGAGAGAGTTTAGGATATTTTTGATACAACACCCGTACACCAATGTGAACAGAAATATGAATTAACTAATACTCTACAAAAATAGTCTTACTAACTTGATGTATATATATTTGGACCACAGTTCACATGTATCGTTAAGTTAAAAGATATCGTTTTTATGTGATTATTACACTGTAGCCCCACCGTTGGACATATTAAGAAGGCATGGAATAAATTCCAGAATGTATGTATGTTGGAATAAATACCATCCATAACAAGTCCACAATTTGAACAGTGTTTGTTTGGATTACGGAACCAACGTACGTTACAGTTGAATCGATTGACATAACAAAAGTGTGGGCCGTACAGTGAGCGAGTCGGTCACCACTTAATAATCGATTAAACTATAAAGTTGATAAGGTAATTACTACCAAATAAATTAAACAAACTGATTAAACTAATACAATAAGATTTGATAATCACATAAATAATCAGATTCGTAAAAATTGTAACAAATTGAAAGATAAAATTAACCTTCACGTAACACATATCTTTATCTTCTTCATCAGCCTGCTCCCGTTCACCGCTGGACATAGGCCTCTCCAATAGCACGCCACTGAGCTCGATCTTCAACCCATCCAATCTAAGAGTAATTAATTAATAAGTAATGGATTTCGAAGAGTAACAAATATATGTTATGTAATATGTAGTTTGCACATACTACAACCACGTTTTAACCTTTCCTTATCGTTAACTGTCATAATTATATTATTTACTACTACAAGTACATGTTTCATTATTTTTCCTGTCGACTTTCTAATGAACTCTTAAAAAGTGCAATGCTTAGAACAAAATTTTGATTGTTTTTAAGGTATAACATTTAAGAATTATACCTTAATTGTAAGCACTTCAATACGCACAATAGATTTATTTCATTCGACTTCTCTATATTTCTTATTTAAAAATTAATTGAAACATTGTTAATTTATTCATCATGAATTTCAAATATTTAAAAATAAAAGCATTTTAATAAGCCCAACAGATTTATTTGATTCAATTTCTTTATATTTCTTATTTTAAAATAAAACAGTGATATTTGTTCATCGCCAATTTCCAAGCCCGCCCTTACCTCCACACGCCCAGAGGGGTGCGCGACCTAATGCGCGAGGGCATTAATCATCCAGTTTTGTACATCTGACTTTATACGGAAGGGGGTAGGAAAATACTACCCTTACACTCTTAAAGAAGTAGCTACGTGCTCGTTTAATGGGATTTGTATTAAGAACATTATTTTCGGGTACTTTACCTGCTTGAAAATCGAAAACGATTATCGAAAAATACAAACGAAATTTAAATCTATAGATCGTGCGTACGTAATATCAAGCTTGTAATCCCCGAAAGGATAGGCAGAGGAGTTCAGTACACTCCCATTTTTCACCATTTAG
>DWEE01001124.1:0-14185 GCA_018245755.1 Parelbella macleannani | reverse complement strand
TTCAAAGTGCAATAAGATTATATTGACATTAGTACTATTATTGTGTTTAGATTCAGAAGAATTGAAATTGACACTGACAATGCCATTTTTTTTTCTGGAATTTTATGACCTGGTAAGATCTCTGTGGTCATAATAATATATAAACGACGACGTCGTATTATTTTATTTTTTGTATTACATTGAACATACCGTTCGGAAATCATAGGGTTTTCAATCACTTGGTCTTTTTTCTGTTTAGTTTTTTTTATTGTTTGAATGTGAAAATATCTATTGAGACAATTTAAACACTAGTATATTTAAATTCTTTGTCACTCCATTATAATCTAGTACTTAGCACAGTTTTAAACTCAGTGTTGTTCGAGCTTCACAATAAAGTTAAATGTCACCTGTGTCACTTTCCTTTTTTAATCTGTGATTGTGAGCTGAACTTTGTGAACTTCTTCGGTACAATGTATCTGTAGAATAATGGAGTAACGATCGTATATTGTGACGAAATATAATCCAAAACAATATAAAAACTGTAATAGATATAGTATAATTAGGAAAATAGGTATATCAATTCTCTTTTGCGTTTCTACTTCAATAGAAAATATTTTTAGGTTATTTTCATTCTTACCTAACGACCCTTCCGATCTTACAGGATAAAGAACAGAAATGGATGAATATTCGAGAGAACCTTGCCCGTGGCGCATTCTGGATGACTCTGGTGGTGCTTTTATAATGGGTGCTATTGGAGGTGGCTTGTTTCATTCAATAAAGGGATTCAGAAATGCGCCAATCGGATTCAATAGGAAAATGGTAGGTACTGTTCATGCAATTTTTCGTAGAATTATTTTGTATAATGTACAGTTTATATTGAGTTCTCAGACATGTATAAGGTTTATCTTCTCAACTCTTCCATCACCATAAGTTGCAAAAGCAAATTTTCACATTGTTTTTTTTCGGTACTATAAGTAAACTGATGTGCATCTGCCTGTTTTTTGTTTAAGGGATAACTTTATATATTGATAACACTTTAAGAATAACCATACACTGTAGCTCTTAACTCTAATCATACATGGCTACTCTCTTCAGGACAAAGGTTTTTAGGTATCTTTTAGCCTTTTATTTTCAGTGTTAAGAGCATCTACACATTAAGTGTAATTCATACACAAGATAGATATATTATAGCCATCAATTATAGATCTGTCAGTGTCACCACAATGTATAATTACCTCTCAGAGAGTTACTGATTATGTAGGGATATAGAAGTAATAATAAACTATTCTTGTTTCCAGCTTGGCAGTTTAGCAGCCATCAAGGAGAGGTCACCCATTGTAGCCGGCAACTTTGCAGTGTGGGGAGGGATGTTCTCAACAATAGATTGCTCACTGGTCTACTTGAGACAGAAGGAGGACCCTTGGAATTCTATCATGAGCGGAGCACTCACTGGGGGTATATTAGCAGCTAGAAATGGTAATTTGATTTAACATCCAACTTTTATAGGGAATCCAGTAATCTTAAGAAATATGCCATGTTTGATAATATCCAATGTCACATTACATGTACTTTGAGGCTTCAGAGTATGATTCAAGAATTGTGTGAGCATTTAACCTGGGCTATTTGCTGTGATAAATTGCCTTAATTTGTTGTAAGAGGTCAAGAAATATCATTATAATTTATTCTTTACAATATTAACACTCATATTCATGAGTTTGTAATGTGTAAACAAACACTTGCAATAATCACCAAACAATATTATTTAAATTTTTTTCCAATCAATTTAACATAGTGCTTAAAACGAATAAACTTTTTTTCATAATCAGGAGTCCCAGCGATGGCAGGCAGTGCTCTTGTGGGTGGTATTCTTCTGGCCCTCATTGAAGGCATAGGTATAATGTTCACAAGACTATCAGCAGAGCAGTTCAAACCTCAACAGCCTATTTTTGAAGACCCATCAGTGCTTGGACAGAGTCAAGGACCAAATCAGTCTTTTCAATAAATTAAATTATATAAAATTTCTTTGTAGGATTGTACATGAAAACTTTCTACATTTTAGACCAATTTGAAACTGAATGCCTAAAATACCTAAAATTTTTAACAATCCAGTTATATCATAAAATATTTTAGATTTAGTTGAAAGTAATTTTTAACACCTTTAGTAGACAATGGCATGCAAATGTTAGTCATAATTCCTCCCAGATGTTTAACCCTTTATATTTCATATTGTAAACTACTACATATTTCATTTTTTACCTTTCATCCACTATATCAAAATCTAAAATTCTCCTGTGTGAAGAATTGGGTTAATGCTATAATCTATCTTCTGGCATTGTACTGTTTATGTCCTCTACATCTCACAGTATGAAGAATTGAAGTAGAAACTTAAATATTACATAAATTTATTGTTTTAAAACATATTTGCCTTTAATACACAGATATGACAGACTTCATTTCCATTTCTTAATGTGATATACAGGATAGTATGTAAGATCTATTTCCTCATTGGGATTAACTTCATTTTACATCTGTGGTTCATAATATATTCTGTTGTAAAATTGGGTGTCATCTGTAGTTTCAAACTGTATGTATAATCCTAGGGAAAATTGTTATTACATAGTAACATTGGGTTATTGTAGGATTATAAAATTTTAATTTCCCCACCCCCCGGTTTAAGTGGATTTTTTTGCATCTGTGATATTTTCAGTTCTGTACTGATTGCTTTGTGAATTCACTTAAAACAGAAGTACTCTACAAAGTCAGCTCAACAATGAAGAGTTTGAATTTTAGTGTGTTTCTGGCTTTATGATTGACATTATAGAAATATTGTATATTGTTTCAAGATGAATATCTCACAATGTCAATGACTACATTCAACTTGATTATTTGTTCCCCATATGGTTGTTGTGTGGTCCCTAGTAAGGCATGTATAGACAGATTTGTTGTAGATCACATTAAAGACTTATGTATTTCTCCAGTCTTTTGATTGCAGTCTTTTGTATTACCATGCTACTAGCGATTGTAAACTATTTAGGACATTGTGTGATATTCATTTATTAAAGACGAAACTCAATAAATATTTATAATTTACTTGTTTGTATTATTGTATTTTTAATGAGGAAGTGTTGTTTGTGGAGCTGAGACTTGGACACTCACAGTGTGCCTAATCCACCAGCTAAAAGTTGCTCAGGGAGCTATGCTCGGGGGTTCTCTGAAGGATAGAATCAAAAATGAAGCTATTCAACAGAGAACCAACGTCATTGACATCGCTCAAAGCACGCTGAAGTGGCCATATGCTGGTCATATCTGCTAAAGAACGGACAATTGTTGGAGTAAGTGAATACTAGAGTGGAGACCGCGCCTTGGCAAATGTAGCGTAGGACGTCCTTCGCGTCGGTGGGATGACGATTTGAGAAAGGCTACAGGCAGAAGCTGGATGCGACAAGCCGAGGATAGGGCGCGATGGCGCTCCTCTCTGGCGGAGGCCTATGTCCAACAGTGGGCTGAGATAGGCTGATTTTGTTGTTGTTGTTGTAAGTGTTGTGGCACTGTATATCATAACTGATGAGATAAAACTTATATTTAATGTTTTTTCCATTCTAGAAGTAACTTTAAGTAATATCAGTACACATTCATGTCATTCTCTGTCTAGTCAATTGAATTGCATTACCAGTCTGTGTGTCCACTACATGTGGTAATGTTTGGACTGCAGAATTCTCCTCATCCATATTAATACTTCTGTTGGTCTTTTCTCAATGTTTAAGGCCTAAGTATTTGCAACGTCACTAAAATTAAATCAAGTTTTAATGATCTGTCCATACATATTGAGATAGTAAGGGCTTAGGTGCATAATTTTAAGGCTTTGATATCCTCTATATCATGAAAATGACAAAACTCTTGAGTATTATCCTGTACACGAAGTATTAACAACATATGCAGTTATTTTTCAGCTTTATACACATAGCAATAATAACCTGGGACACTTAAGCACTAAGCCAGCAAGCATAAAGAGAACTCGTGTTATAATAAGCATATAGCTGATAAGCTACATATAAATATACACCTAAGTAGATATTTTCCACTCAAACACATCAAATACTTGTGCTCATGACACAAATATTTATTCTGGGTGGGAATCAGCTCCACAACTGGTGCAACAGTCAGGCTCACAAACCACTGCACCAACAGGCCAGGTACATGCATCTACTTGCTCATTGAGCTGAACACCACTATGTACTTACAGTCATATATAGTGTTCTATTAGAGTGCTAATATGATTTTGAAAGTTGACATTTGACGAGGTAACGTAAGGCATGCAGACAAGGTTCAATTCATATTATTTATTTATTACTCTTCTAACATCTATTACAAACAGATACAGAAAAAAATGTAAGTTTACTTAGTGTTAAATTAATACAGTGATTGACAAGAGATTCAGAAAATAAAGTTTAAGAGAAAGGCATACAACCTTGGGTTGTACATTTTGATAAGATGTTTTAGAGGTTCGATGCAGAAGGCCAGAAGGACAGGCTTTGAGGTTTCCACTTCATCTAGAATTATTTCTCGAAGAAGGATTCTTTTACGCGTGCGTATTGACTTTTCGTTGTAGGGAAGCCTGTGCTTCGACCTTCCGTATTTCTTTAACAACATGAGCGAGGACTTCTGGGTCAACACCAAGCTCGCACAGGCGAATGCAGATGTTGAGTGCCTCTGTGTCCAATCCGGTACCCAAAAGCTGTGAAATCTGGTACAGCGCCTGGAAGGCCTCCCGGGCTTGTCCCACTTGCGCGTTTTTCTCTGATGTCATCACTTAAACCCTGTACATAAGAAATATGAGTATGAAACATTAGAGCAAAATAAATCACCTGACTCATAAATGAAAGCTTTGTTGCTGGAGTGGTTGCAAAGCGTGACGGCTAATCGAAAGGTCCTGGGTTCGAATATCAGTTCAGGTACTATTGAATTTTCAAACTTAGATTTTGTAGTAGTGACTCGAGGGTCGTGATATGAGGCTGGTCTATGGCAAGAAGCTTTCCACCCATTTCATTGGGACCTAAACATAACGGGTGTAACGTGGAAGTGTATTTCAAATTTCTTACTATCTTTTCGGGGATTACAGGCGGAAGTTGCGTTTCTTTAAACACCCGAACATAAATATTCACATACCTACTTGTTGCCTTCCATGAGGCGTCGTTCCCATAAAACACTGAAGAGAATCGCCAGTAAGCGAATTTACATATACGTAGTTCAATTACTGATTTATGCGCCTCATACGTTCCCGGCAGAACTGTACATTTAATTTGACCAAAAATCATTAACCGCTCCCTTCCTTGATTAAAATGTCATTGAGAGTGTAAGGCGCAGGCGATTCGTTCAGAAATTACGTTGTTATATATCCAGTACTTCAGAATAATCAAAACTGAGACGCCATAGGAATAATCAATGTCCTTTATTATTTGATTTTCCATTTCGATATTTCTTCTATCTTTAAACTAAATAAATTGTTGATGTTTCAACTTTTCCTTTGCCTGATTTAATGATCTTTTGAACGTTATTGCTCAGTACGAAATGACGTTTTCATGTCCACAGGTGTTGTCTATCATTTTAGGCTAAATTAAATAAAAATACACTAAAAAACCCGTTGAAAACTGAATAGTCTTAAAAACATTTTTTAAACTATTGATAATCAAACTGATTTTGCCTTTTCTAACTAACATAGTACGGTGTTCGATGGGGTTGCTATTAAAGTTTTAAGCGGCAAACGAAATGTGGAGTCAGTTTGGTAATTTTGTATACATGTGGATTGGTTGATAATAAACGAAAAATACAAATTGTTGTATTAATTATTATATGAATCAAGAAAATAAATTTATTGCTCTATACGTACCCTCTAACAGACCATACGTCACATGTGTTGATAAATTAAATTATTGTAATTAAAAATATGATCATAATACAAAATAATTTTCGCAAGATAAACAAAAAACTAGATTTTTTTTTAATAATTTACGTAAAGTTTTAAAATAAAGTGAAGGATTATTTGCCCAATTTTTAATATTTGTTAAGATCTGTTTGTTGATAAGATGAGAAAACATTTAGGTAGAATTTGTGATTAATTCAATTCTCTTGAACTGTTTTATAACAACCCCTACAAGGATGCCGATTAAACTTTTTCAAATTATGTTAATACAGCTGAATAAATTTAGAAATAATAAGAATTAGGATAATTATTAATGATTGCTGATATTATAAATCCGAACCTGGGCGGGAAAGTAGCGTAGTTGCGGCGGTACCATTATCTATTTTTAAATTCTGGCGTCTGCACTCCTGAAATAGATGTACAGCGTAAAAGTTTGAGTTCGGCTTGCACCGTTGCTTGGTATCGGCGTAGTTAAACATTTTATATTTTGTGACCCATTTCAAGATATATTTTACATTCTAAATAATGGTAAGTACTTCAATATTCTTAACTTTAGTAAAGTTGTGTGTCTGGCAATTTACACGTAAAATTATAAAAGAAAATCCGATTATGCCATGTCATTTTGCAGTGCGTACTTGTACACGTGGATTGCAATGTGTTTTGGTAATATATATTTTCATATACATATACGAATCCGACAATGAATTATTTTATAGATTTAAATATGGTTTTCTAAACGAAAGATGAGGTCTATTTGGACAAGAGTAAGAAGTTTTGAAGCGAGGGTTAGTTTATTTTACACCACTGTGTGGACATTAGCTAAGAAATAATATTGAAATAGTATAAATACATATAGTCATTTTATAATCAGTTTATATTATAATTGTTGTTAATACAGTGTAAATGTAAGAAGTAATTGTAACAGATCGAATATGATTCAATTATGTCTCGGCTAATTCGCGTATTGTTTCTAAACATTTTTTCTGGCCATTTTTTTTCCAATTTTAAGTTTTCTGACGACGTTTTCCTTTACAGTAATGTTTTATCTTAAATACACACATTTTCGAAAGAACACCGCTCTGCGATTTGTATCCAGGCCTATGGAGTTCGATGCTGCTTTTAGACCAATAGTCTGCCATTGCTGATGATAGCTTTGCTTGACGGCATAGCCAGATTAATTTTAGATCTATCTGAACAGGGCCACATGAAGGAGCTAGGTCACGTGCGATACTTAACGAGTTATCTCGATAACCAAGGCTTCGGATAACTCGGTACGTAATTTAGTCATACTCCACGAACCTTTATTTTGAATATTTTGAATAGTAAAATGTTCTTAATATTCCATTTACAATCTAGTTTAACTTTTATCTTCTTCTTACCTGAAAGAGATACTTATTAATGTTACAATTGTCTAGCCTTAATTCTACTAACTTAATAGACGTTTTAAAGTAAAAATGCGGTGATCACCAATCTAGTTGTGTGGAAAAAATTAATGTTATAGCAATAATAACATATCTCGGGCAAACAAAAGAGTGTACATAGTTTTGTTTAGTGGACTGCCTCGGTGTTCGAGCGGTTGCATACGCGACTGCCTATGAAAGGTCGCAGATTCGATTCGAGATCGTGTACTATTGAGTTTTATTAACTTCAAGTTCCTAATAGTAGCTCGGAGTATTGATTTGTATTCTTCGGGAATACTTCCGTGTTCTTACGTTACCAACAAGTATTGTGGCGATATTATGATAGTAATAAGACTTTGACGACTGTTTAATTCTTCGCAATAATGTCAGAATTGATTGCCCCATAACGGAACTCTTATTGATGCAATACGCAAAAACGACTGAAATCCTAAAACTGAACAGACAACGAATACTTAGATGCCCGGCAATTTGATCAATTAGTGCTCGAGCACGTCGGCTTCCAAATTAGGAGTATGGCAATAATATTTAATAGAGAAAAGTTGCCTTTTGAAAACATTTGACAGGCTAGCGTTAGGCGCTACTGGTCTGTCTGATCTATGAAGGTAGTATTATTGTTGGGAGGTAGTGTTAAATGTAGGTATTACAACACTGTTATAACCCTGTGATAATAACCCTTCATAATTAATCAGAATAGTTATAAATATAGCATATTATGACGTAATACGGATGGGAGGTAGAATTGAGTTTAAATTTAATTAAAAAGGAGACTGCGTGAATGGCTTAGAAATACTGAAACAAAAATTAAAACCTTTCGCCTTTATAATATTAAATAGATTTTTTCGATCAAATGTGTGTGGTGTTATAAATTTCTAACTGAATAAACTTTTAGTTTAATTCTTAGACCACATGATAAATACAGGTAACAAAAATAAAATATTGTATTTATATGTGCAGCGTAAATATTTGAGGAAAAGATAGTTTTTATCTGTGTTCTGACTATTTGTCTTGCCGGCCGCCGACGTGTATGGAGTAAATCAGTACAGTACATGTTGTTTTTTGGTTCTGCTTATCACAGCGATGGACGTTGACTAATGGAAGGTGGAAAAGGAAAATAAATGTGGCCTGTCGAATGCATGGGCTTGAACAATTGGTAGTATGGAGCGGAATGCTGCAAGGTTTCAAGACAAAAATATGGTTTCAGAAAAATAAATCCGGGCAGGAAGTTTGCAGAAAATATCTAGACCTTTGGGTAAAACTGTTTATAGAATAGTAATTGTAGGGAGTTCATATTCTCCTGTACTGTTTTAAAGATCAGTTTTGATACGCTAACAATGTAGGTAAATTGTTTTTGACTCTCAGATGCGGGTAGTTTTAATTAGGAGTGTCCTCTTCTCTCAGTGTATATATTAGTGTATCACAGCTGAACCTATGAATTCATTTTCTGTGAATTTGGAAATGACTTCAGCATTTCTGCAATTCATAATCTAATTTCACACGTTTCTATGTTTAAATGCCCTGAAAGGGCATATTGAGATTTTTGTTGTTACTTTTATTACTTAACGAAAATGCCACTGATACAAATTTACACAGCTAAAAATAATCCTATACAGTCAATTAGTATACTGCAAGATGATAAACGCGGATTGTATACCTTTTTCGCAATCTCAAAAGATTTTTCTCTCTTAACGGCTTTGTGTTTTCGCGAGTTATCAATAAGTAATGCTGTTGAGCGGTGACGTGGAAACGACGTAATGTTATAATGGTGTTATATATTTCATAGCTTTAATGCGTTGTTCGTAAAGCTTCCTTTGAATAGAATTGCCATGATTATGATATGCGAAGCCGGAGCAAGCTTGATGTTACTTATTATAGAGGATATACATTTATAAGCATATTTTTTGGTAATGCAGGTGTTTGTTTTTAGTGTGGTGGTTCTCGGGTTAGATATTCTGGCTGGACTAGTCGTTACAGTTTCAATTTCCACTTAATACACATTTTGTGAGACGAGCTTTGTACATCTTGTCTTCAACCCTTTCATCATGCCAGTGTTTGACACGGGTCTCTTTTCAAGAAGAGTTTCGACAATATTCTTCCCTACTGATCAATTGCAGGTTGTCAGATATGAAAGATGAATTCTTGATCTTTAGGCTGTTATTATACCGACCTAAAATTACAGATTAGATCTTCTATTCGTGGAGTAATGTGTTATTATTATTATTACTAATATTGTTGTACGTTTCATGAGACTATCGGATAATATTATTGGAGCTCTGAATAGGTCAGATATATATTTTACGCCCCCAACATTTTCAACTATTGGCAATCTTTGTCCGTATATAATATTATAAGTTTCTTGATAATATATATTTTATATCAACATCAGCCTGTCTAAATCCACTGCCGGACGTAGGTCTCAGATTTTTGCCCATAATCCTCACGCTGGCCATAAGAGTTGTCATCGCAGAGCACGGCTTCTAGCATCGACTGCTCTGCTGCTCGCAGTCATTCAATTTGACTAAGACTTCCAGGCTGACCACGACTGATTTTAATTATAAGACCTGGGAGGATAATTCTGTTATTCTTGGAAAGACCCGAAATGGTGAATGCCTAGGATTATAGATTATATGCCTAGAGTATGATTATATCCGACTTCAGCAAAATGAAGACAAATCATAAGTTGTTTTAGTCCTATATTTTGTTCTGATAGTTGTTACACTATGATTCTGTCCCAATTCTGAAACAAATTAAATTGTATTTTAACTTAATAAAGAGGAAAGAGAAAGAGCTGAAAAGGGAAAGGAGGAAAAGTTTTTGACAACTGGATAAATTTTTGTCTTCAGGCAGATCCAGTCCAGCAGCAAGGAGTGGGCGGGGGCGAACAAGTGCCAGTGCCAGTAGACATGCCACCAGCTGATTCCCAAGAAACAGCTGCTCCTGTAAGTACTTAAGGGAAATAGCATGACTGATGATCAAATATTTATGCGTAACTTCGATATTTAATATAGTAATGCTATCGCTGTAAACTTAATTATTTATTTTTTATCTCAGGTCACATGAATTTGATTTCAAATTGTATTGAAAGAGTAGTTAATATTCTTTTGTTTCATAATAATTATTAATAATTATTTCATGAATTATAGGCTCAAGAACAACCGGAACAGATAAATACAATAAAAACAGAACAGTCCGTACCAGAACAGAAGAGTGAGGAACCTGTCGTTACACTACAGACACCAGCAGAGGAAGCAGAAGCTCCACTTTCAGTAACTCCACAACCAGAAGAACCTTCCCAGGAAGTCAAAACCACAAATGAAGAACCAGCAATTCAAAACGGAAGCAGTAAAGAGCCTTCTGAACCTGAAATTAAACCCGAAACTAATGAAGCTGCTCAAACCGTGGAATCCAGTGATAAAGTTAATGATGAAGGGGCTAAAGAATCTGTAAGTTAAATGTTCAGTTCTTAAGAAATTCATTAGGTGTCCCATTGTGTTTTTAAATAAATTCGCTTTGCAGGGAGATTGGCAGGTACGAGAGTCAGAACTCCTGAAAAAAATAGAGGAACTAGAGAAAGTTAAAAACGCGAGGAGTGAAGATGGTTTGAGGCTGGAACTAAAGGTAAGTCTCATATATTCCATGTTTGTATTTCATATTTACATTCTGCAGAGGGATTACATATTTTACGCTTCATTTTATCTTATTTCTTTATGTTAGATGTTTGCTACTGCAAAATTTTCTCTTCTAAAATAGGACCCTTTTTATGCACGGAGAAATTTGAAAATCTATGTATCTGAAGATGTCGCTACTGCTTAACGTTTTGATATTGTTAAGGAATTGCACCTATGGTGAATCATACCAGTCTTGGATTGGAATGATTAATTAATAAATTGAAATGTTCTACTCTTATGTATGTAATGTATATTAATATTTATGAAATGGGCGCAGGTTCGTGAGGAAGAAATAGACTTGCTCAAGGCTAGGGTGAAGAATTTGGAGATGGAACTTCAGGCAGCGTTGTCGAAGCCGGGTGGAAAGAACCATGAAATAATCGAGAACATCAAGCAACAGCATGAAGAGGTTTGTGTCATATGATTTATATTTTCGTAGACTTAGACCACTTTATTTCTTTATTAGAGACTTAGTCTATATTCGTATATTCATAAAACACTAACTACTTCATTAGGAAGTACAATTGGTATTAAAATATTTGAGTACACTATCACGCAGTAATTGACAAATTGCATTAAATAAATCAATAATATTGTTACGTACAAATGAGATAAATACGTTAAAAAATATTAATATTGTTATGGAGCGATTAACCTATAGCATTGTAAAAATTACCAACAATATCACAAAGTACCTAATTGAGCAATGACATTAAAAAAACGTTTAACGTACCTCCGTGAAACTGGTACCTACGTCATATCAATTTCAATAATAGACGAAATTTTAGTTATCAGCTTTTAATTTGACCGCTGGATTTCAATTAAGTATTAGTGGATTCACACGGAAAAGAAAACGGGGTAATAAAGGAATAACAACTGTTTTCTGATTGTGTGGTCTTGATAGTTCGCCTTTTATGATTCAAAACTTTATGGCGTCTTGCGTTTACAGGCGTGAAAGCTAACCTCTATTGTCCGACATGATCCCCAGATGTTTCTCGAAATCCCCTTCTAAACATAAAGGATTGTGTATCCAATTATGACGTCAAGGGTTCAGTATAACTCACTTCTTGATTGGATTTGCTTCGTGTCTATGAATAAATGGAGTTTAAAGAACAACTGATGATAACATTTTGGTTACGTACCTTTAACTCTAAAGTACATTGGAGTTGGAGGACGGCTTAAAATATGTAAAATATTGATGAATGTTTAAATTTAAATTCAAAATTCTAATTCAAATATATAGAATGATTATATAATGACTGTTTCTGAACGTCTATCAGCTATCACTAGTTTGGAAGATATTCTCGCCATGGAGTTGAAGCGGTGTAACAAACTTCACGCGACAGATGTATTTATCACTCAACAAATCAGAAGTATTTTACAGTCAAGCTCGATCGATATAGAGATTCATATTTGGGGATTTTGTATTGGATTTATTTGAATTTATTTTGTTTTATGGTGACGTTTTATGGTGGTATAGTTTATCGTAACGGTTTTATAATTATTATTCCCTTCCTAGAATAATTTGTTTTATTCCACTCTTGACTCCAGTTGCTGAGCAAGGCCCGCGGCATGATCTTCGACAAGACGAAGATGGTGAAGAACCAGGAGTTGCAGATAGAGGCGTTAACTACGCAAGTCCAGTCGCTCAAAGACATCAACGTGATCACGAAGGACCTGTTGGAGATCAGGAATTCCGAAGTCAAAGCTATGGAGGTAAACTTTGCGAGCGTAATATTCCTATACAACACGCAGAAATCAACGTGGCACGAGTGAAATGCCCATCCATTCCCGCTATGTTACCTCGCCCACCTATGTCAACCGCACTTTCTTTCGATGCGTAAACACATTGCTATTACGTCACCATAGTCTGGACCTTAGTTGTCTTCTGCTAGTTATACTTCGGGTGCGATTTGATTACTTTTACCTTTAAGTTCTTAGTACTAATTTCAACAATATGCTCTGAAGAAAGCTCTAGATGTGAGAGCGTCCTGATTTATTCACGACATTTGAGGCTCATTTAGACGCCATTATTGACCAGCTTGATATTTTTCCCATCGCTCGCAGGAACGTTTCCAAGCGATGGAGGCGAGGTACAAGGCGGAGAAGGAGAGGTATGACCTGGTGCTGAAAAGGGCTCAGACCAGCACCAACATCAACGACGACCTGCGCAAGGAGTACGAGACCCAGCTTGCTATATTTAAGGTAATATCTTCTTCTTAGTTTCCCTAAAATTTTTGATCCTTTTTTTCCTAATTAATACTTTAAGTAATAATGTAGATACGATAAGCTGATGGATGTGACGTTAAATTACAAATAATAGGATAGTATTAAAAAGAAGAATGAGAGTAGAAGAATTAATTTTTTTTTAAATATAGGCCTACGTTTGGTAACGTATGGCACCTGATGTAAAGTGAGGCGCATTTTCGAATGCCATAGCGGTTCATGGTCGTCCTAGGATTGGTTATGTTTTTGAGTGAGTAAATCACACGTGATCGCTGCCGCGCATAGATTTTGCTTCAGTTAGTGTGTATTGTTGAAACCGTGTAAGGCCGTGATACGTTGGTGATAGAAGTTCGAGGATAGGAATAGTTGGTGTCATTTGTCCGGTTTGTACTTGTGATCACGTTTTAAAAAAGTTCCTTTATGTTTTACTTTTCATGGTGAGAGTCCTGTTTTCTGTCATAAGGGACGCTCTAAGGGCTTGGGTGGTGGGCGCTTATAAGAAAAATATGATTATTAAAATCGCTAATAGTTTAAGAGAATCTTTAAAAGTAATTACAAGTCTAAGATTTATTACAAAACATGACAGTATTGCAACTTTTTATTACGTTTTTAGCAGCGGACAGGTAACTTTCAGTTTTATTATTTTTTACACGCATGCCGGTTTCCGAGAGCTTACATTTGAGACGGGCAATTTTCTTCTGAAATATTAATAGAATATTTTTTGCCCTCAGGAGTTGCGCGAGAAGTATGAGTTGCGAGTCCAAGCGCTGGTGGCGGAAAACAACCGGCTGAAAGAGTCCGTCAAGGGTCCCGGGACGTCGGGGTAGTGTCCTGGATAACGTCTGGAGCGAATACGACTTTATAAAGACTGCTTTTGTATTTATCGCTTAATACTTTGTGAATATATGCAGTGTTTTGTAGCGTTAACGTATTTTAATAAAAAAACATCAAATTTGGGCCTTTTATTGCTCAGT
>DWEE01001123.1:0-14190 GCA_018245755.1 Parelbella macleannani | reverse complement strand
GTTTATTTCCCTCCGAACACTTTTGGTATTGAAATATAAAAAATAGCGCGTCCTGGAAAACGAAGATGGAAAAATTTGGGGGCGCTACTGTCGCATGTTTTGATTTATGATTAACTCTACGAGTTTTATTATTGTCATAAGATATTGCCTGTAATGGATCATACATGTCTTTTTGTTACTGTTGTTTCGTGAGACTTAGCTAAAATTCACATATATATATATATATATATATATATACATAGAGACGGACTACAGAAGGGTAAATGGACGGATAAAGGACGTTTATGTTTTACAGGTACATTAAAAATATACATACGGCCACGCTTAATTCCCATAGGGTAAGGCAGAGATTATGTATTTGCACCTGCTACGGTCTTGGCAGACTTCTTTCGCCTCCTTCAAATTTATGATAGTCCTCATACATACTCATCAATGAAAAAAACTTTTGATCGAGTATTCATTAATAAAAATTGCAAGTTAACGGTTGAAAATTGAAAATTAAAAATTGAATTTACAAGTACTTTCAATATTTTCATTCATATAATCAATTTCAGGTGTAGTCTCATAAAACAGTAGCACAGACTAAAAATTTACAGAGACATTCCTTTGGCAATAGACACAAGAACATCAATAACACTCTAATATAATTTTAATGAATTATGTTTAAAATTTTGTCCAAGGGCGAACTAGGTACTAGTTTTATAGATTCTGAAGATTTCCAACTATTTCCAATTGTATTACGAACTTAGCGGCAAAGACTAAGTTCGAAAGTTTAATACTTTTAATATAAAATATGGTTCACGAGACTTACGTAGTCATTGCGTAAAAAGTTTCCCTGCACTATATTATTTTCACTCGCCGGCAAACTTTTCCTAGAAACGCTTAACAACTTCAAGTTATTTTTTTTCCAACGTGAAACTGCTTTCGATGCACTTTTGTAAAACACTAGTTAGTGAACAACTTTTGTTGTCAAACGTACGATAAATTAACTACATATATTTTTTACAGACATGATATTCAGATTCTAAATTGAATAAGACAATCACGAATTTAAACGTCCGAACACTTTTACAAACAAGTAAAATAATGCGTGAATTATATTTGTTTTATTAAACATATCTGTAATTATTAAGGTCTTCGCTAATGATCTTGAGTTCATTGTTAAATTATTACTTGCATGCACGATAAGACGTTTTCGACCAACATTCCTATAGAGCTGCGTGAATATTTGACATGTCAGGTTGGTGAAATACGTGGAATCGAAATATATTCCAAATTGATTTCAGATCTGATTTGGTACGGTTAATTCGTTTACTATTTGCGTCCATATAGCATTGGATTATTATTTCAGGTTACACTAGAAAATTTGTTTTTTAGATTAATCTGTGAAATATTGCAGTTAGAAGCTAGATGTGGCAAGGTGAGGACAGGCAACTATGGGGCTCAGTAAGGGAGAAGTGGACTGAGATAAACGTGTTGATAATGATGATGATAATAATATTGATATTGACTATAATAATGATAAGTTACATAATATACACTTTCAATGGATTAACATAATATTGATTCTTGAATGATAATTTTACAAGTCATATCTGGTCTATCACAGAACCAGTAGTACGAAAACATTAAGTGCTTTGGCAGATTAATTGTGGGAATACTTTTTTTTCTCGACCCTTTTACCATTCCACTTTTCGAACTCCATCAGAATGAAAGGGTTAAGGCCTTAGTCTACCACGTTGGACTAAAAATACATGAGAATCGTTACTTCTACATGTGGAAATAGCTACGTCTATAGGCAAAAATAGTTACTTTTTCCGACTTTCAGATCTTACGCACACGCTAACGTGCCGATCTGGTAGCTGTAGTTATACAGAGCAGGACGTGTTGGCTGAGTCATTAAGAATTGCTTACTAGGGTATTTTTGAGCTCGTTTCGGTTTGTGAAAAAAGAAATTCGTATTACACACTTTATTGTTACATATATTGTATTAAAATCTTAAAATTAAAAAAAAAATGCCTTGCAATTATATACCGGACTAATTAAGTATGCCTTTTCTTTAACCAAAACATACAGTAAATGTAATTGTTTAACGAGCAGTGTGTTTTCTAAATATAAAAAGCATAAAGTGACGAGCTCGCATAATATTATGTATAAAATTATCTACCTAAGCGTATATTTACAAATGCATATTATATTAGGGACATCCATTTATTAGCTATCTGGTGACCAGAGTATAGTCGCTGCCTACATTCTGATCAGAAAGCTTTGTATGAGTTGCCTCAAAATATTACTATTAATTATAAATTATATTCCATAATACGCCACGGTAAGCCTATACCGTAACATGACTGCATCGATGACATTAATTCGAGTGAATATCTCGCTGCCAATCCAATATTCTACTACCACACGTTACCCTATTCTATTAAAGTTTATAATTGGTTGGCAAAGAGATATTTATCATATGCCATTAGCGTATCAAACAAGTAATGCATATTGTGTCTTATATTGAAGTTACCTGCAATTTCCATTAACATTAATTAACATTAAACAACATATTAATATAGAAGTGTTACAGTATTTTAATTAATTAAAAATAATAATAATCGACCCATTTAGCATTCCACTGTTGGAAGATGGGTAACACATAATATTGAGAGCGTTAAGGCCATTGTCTCCCACGCTGGGCATGTGACGCTGGCAGACTTCACAAACCTCAGAATTTTTTTTACAAATTCTAAGGTGTGCAGGTTTCCTCACGATGTTTTACTACACCATCAGCAAGTGATATTTAAAATTGAAACGCACTTTTGTAAGGAGCTGCGCGCCATGGATTTGTACCCAGCGCCACCGGAGCGAGAGGCAGGATTCTTAATTACTAGGCTATCACTGCTTGGTATTCCTTTTTAATTAGGACACTCTGCGTTATTTTCGTATGTCAGATATGAATATCAAAACTTAGGCCTAAGGATAAAAGCGTCTGTTTTAACTATGGAGGACCGTATCTGGAGTAAAACAAAAGAGTTGCGAACACTATTAAGCTATCTACACATCTCAGATCTTCACAAAAAAATTGGCATTTCCAGATTTACGACGACGACGACCTGACCTATGATGACGTTACTTGGACAATGTAATACATCACAAATTACATTCACTACCTTTAATTTAAGAATGATTTTTGCAGTTTTATTTTAATCCACATAGGCAACAGGCCGAATAATATCAAACCGAAAATATGTGGAGATACCCTTAAGCAACGCTTTTGGAGGTACGTAATCGCTACACAAAAACTTTATAAGCCTATTCGGTTGCGGTAAAAAACCACAAAATGAATATCGAAACCATCAAAACTTGTTTCCCAATAGAATTGTATATAAACTGGGATATGCTGAACACACTCGAACAGTAGAAATATAACTACATAGTTAGCATAAATTGGCGATATTTTTTATATCGGTGAAAACCATTTAAACGTGAAGTCCACTTCACATTTAATTGGTTTGGGATTCAAAAACAAATAAATACGTTTTAAACGATTTTAGTAAGAAAAACATGCATCGAAAATAAATGAAAAATAATGCATTTAACTTATACAATTTTTCTCCTGAATTGTAATTATTCTCACACAAAAACGTCATTACTACAACTTTACATTAAAATTTATTTTATATAGAGAAAGAATAATAACCAAGTGTCATTAGCTCGATCTGTTTACCCTATACAGTGTCGTATTATTCGAGTTTTTTAACCGGTTTCCTAAGAATTACTCGGCAATGCCCCTAATCGCGTTACAGATTCAGTGGGGCTCAATAAACAAGCCAATTTCATCCCTTTCACGGTCAGTCAGTTTGAATGGGCCTTTATCATAAATCTTCAAAGAATCAGTGAAAGAAATCTTTTTCGATATTTTTCTTGTTATCAAAAGCTGTGGTGGTATTTTTGATTTTCATATTTTGTTTATTTATTTCTCGAGACCTTTCTGTTTACATTTAGAAATTGGATTTTTTTTTCTTTTTACCGGACTTAAACAGAACAATTTATATACTGATTAAAACAAAACACAGCAATAGTTAAGGTTGTAAACGTAAGAAACAGAGAAAGCAAAACTTCATCGTTTGCATTGTAACGCAAAAAAACAGACAAGTAAAAGATATCGACTAATGAAGATGGATAAAAACTTTTAATACAATAAGATAGATAGTAAAAGAAAGTCAATAGGAAATAAAATCGAAATCCGATATATGTAACACAATAAATTATGCACAATTATTAATACTTGCATGAAACTTTACAAATTTACGGTTTTTAACATAACATAATCAAAACATTAAATATAACTGCTATTCGTACTTGAATAGGTATCTCAAAATGCTTTTTGCATTTAAATAAAATTCGAAGCAAAAACTATAACTCAAGTATCTTTTGTTTCACAAAAACGGGACGAGTCGCAGTTGCCGAAAAAATTAATGCGTCCCAAACATTGCAGTGAAAGCAAA
The DNA here is from genome assembly GCA_018245755.1 of Parelbella macleannani. NCBI lineage: Eukaryota > Metazoa > Arthropoda > Insecta > Lepidoptera > Hesperiidae > Parelbella > Parelbella macleannani. The sequence goes on along the minus strand of DWEE01001123.1, from coordinate 9,688 downwards.
AAATATGACGAGAAATTCAAGGGAAGCTCTCCGAGCCTTTATTCTGGAACAAAAATGTAAGCAATTTCAGCATGAATAGCATTACAAGTCCGTTTCAGTTTCAAGGATGTGATGGCTGGAGTAATTATACACTTACAAAGCGACGATTTACTGCTAGTGGCAGTGTGAGATATCAACCAACTTCCGGTCTACATGGTTCCTTTTGAATTCCATCTGATAATTTCCAATGAAATCTAAAAGAACTTTTAATAAAATTCTGCGGCTTTGTCCAATGAAAGAGGGTGGAGGCTTTCAGCGGATATCCAGTTGATTTCATCCTCAATGCCTCTTTTCCTCAATGAGGGTCGTGTCCATGGATCACATTCTTTCCGGTAATCGATATAAAAATATTAAAATTTATTTGCCGCCTTGTAACAATGAACGAGTCATGTTTAGGTATCTTTAGCAAATCCACAGGATGAAACCTGTCCAATTCATCAAATACTTGCGGCCTGCAGACCAAACCATGGAAAAAAGAGGTTAATTTCAAGTAACATTTTATAAGTAGTTTTATTATGAATATTGCTTTGATTAAAGAAATGCTTAATTATAAATGATTCATGTATTCGATTAATAAAAAGATTTTTTTCTTTTATTTTACTACCTCGTTGGTCGAGCGGTTGCAAGCACGACTGCCGATCAGGAGGTCCTGGGTTCAAATACCCTGTCCGGTGATATTAGTTTTATTCTAATTTAGAATTTCTTGTAGTAACTAGGAGTTAAAGAAACGATTTTTTTCTGTTTGTGTCAGGATTCAACAATAATTATAATATCTTGGGACATTTCCACACACGGCCATCGATTCCAAAGTAAGACCGGTAATCTACATATATGCTTATAAATACATACTTAAATACCTAATATTTACACCCAGACACGAAAAAAATATTTGTACTCGTCAAACGAATATTTATTCTGGATGGGATTCGAACCCACCACTCCCGGCGTACCAGTTAGATTCACAAACCAATGGGCTATTAAGCTAATGAACGGTAACAAAAAAATAAAAAAATAAATCCTAATATCAACGAACCCAAAAAGGCGTAAGTCAATTGGACTAGCGAAGAAAACAAACATGTAAGAACATTAAGATACTCAACGCAGCTCCCCCTACGCGCGAGCAAGATCCAATCTGGTTCCGTTTGCCAAACCCATCATAACTCATGTCTTGGAGGTATTCACACATAATGTTTTGTGATAAGTAGCGAGATGTGGCTACCGTGAATACAAATACTGCTTGCGAGATTTAATGCGAAAGGAAACCTGAGAGCCTTTACACATTATCCGATCCGATATCTGATAACGGATAATATATACAACACATTCTAGCCTACGCATTGTTTGTACCAATATTAGATCCAATAAAGGTTGTATATTAATTGCCTTATCATCCCTTAATACTGTGTTAGCCCTTAATACTCGGTACCTCTATTAGCGAATGAGTCTCTAAACATTTAAACACATGCTGTATAATCGCTATATTTGGAAATAGTGCGAAAGTTTTAATGTCGGCATTTCGATTAACTTTATCAATTTAAGCTCTATACATACCGCCCATGAAACGTGATAATAACTGTAATATAAAAACTTTCACATTTTGGGAATAGTGGGTCGCCGTTTGATACAATGAAATCCGATATAACAAAAGGATTTCAAACGTACCATATGTAGAGATCAAAATGAATCATGAAATATCAATAGTTTAATCAGTTGTAGAATTCAAAAGCACAAAGCACACAAAGAGTGATGGGGGAGTTAGAAGTCTCCAAAACCGGCGAGCATGTATGAAGAGATTGATGAATGTGGTGGAAGCACGGCAGGTATGTAAGGATAGGGATATTTGGAACTCCGTGCTGTCTGCCTACCCCGTAAGTGACCTGGCGTGAAGATATGTATGTACGTATGTACAAACATATTTGGAACCTACAACCATATGTATGTGTCACATTAGATACAAATGCATTGCAAATCCTCAACATTAATTTAGAACGTGTAAATCCCATTCGTCGAACCGGATATAGCGCGTATTCACAGCTACTTAGAAGCAAAAATATGAGTTGCAAGCGAAACCTAGATAGAAGGTTTTATTATTTTTTATACTGTCTCTTGATTCAACGGTAAAGTTGAGATAATAGTTTAGTGGAATTAGTTTTTACAAAAATAAGCAGGATGTGACGATCATCTTAACAAATTTGTTAAAAATAATATTAAAAATATTTTTAACATTTAACACTGAAAATATCCTCATACAGTGGAATAGTGCCGAAGTCATGTCTTTTGATTTTGTAACAAATATGTGTATATATTCACAAATTACAGTAATAAAATAAATAACTACAAATGACACTTGATGCCTACAAACTTGATGCCAACGCTGTTAATAACAATGAACCTGGTTTCCAGCCCTTAAGCCCGAAATCAACTGGTAATGATGTTCACGATGAAAATAAAGTTTTAAGATGTATAGGTAATATTTATATTCTATCGCACAGTAGAATTAACTTAGCATCTTAAGTTACCATAGCGAACTATACCGACAATGTTTAAACTTGCGGCGCAGGTGGTCTTCCACTTGCGAGCTATTAGAACCTCCAACTTCATCATAATACAAACACTCACTAAACAAAGAAGATCTTAGCAAACTCTTGGAAGATACGAAATAAAAAAAATATCAGAAAATAGGCTATACATGAGAATTAGTTTAACGCTGGCACAAAGTTAGGGTTTTCCTTTTAAGCATCTTGTTGCAATTTCTTTGTTCAGTATGTCCTTGTAGCTGTCCGAAATAGTTATTAGATAATATTTAATGACTGTCAATGACATGATATTAATAATTAATTTTGGAACATCAACATCTAATTTACTGATAGTTCAAGTTAAAAATTTTCAACACTTTATCTTAATGCACATCGGACATAATATTGGTCGACAAGAGATATGTGTCTACTTTTCTAAATGTTGAATCCAGTTTTTTATTTCAAATGTATTACGGTTTTTTAGTGTTTAGTTGATCACTTTTTTATTATTGTCTGTTCGGAGATGTATCACTTAAGTTCTTGTAGTTCTGGCACATTTGGAAGTCCTTATGAGGAGAAGTCTATGACCAGCTGCGGACGGGAGCAGGCTGTTAATGATGATGATGATGATGATGAACAATCTTACTATCGGATCACATTTCATTGCAAATCATAATTATTCTAAAGCGTAAAACTTGCACAGATATAAAACCTTAAAATTTTTAGAAGTAATATACAATTAATTTTTAACAATTTTTTGAGTTGTCACTTTATCTGTGCTATTACGTAAACGATGCAAAAGTCATAAGACAGAGCAAAATGTCAACATAAGGCTACATGTTAGGGGCAAATTTTTAGTACTTGCATCTAAAAACATGACCTTCTGGGAGGACCTACCAGTGGTCGAAGAGTTTCTATTATGCTTCCCGTTAAAAGAAGGTTCTGTTGTTATAGCGATTTCCGGGCTAATTTATGGTTTCGTTGCGTTCATCATGTTTCTATCTATACCCTTGAATTACACGGAATGGAAAAATCTGTATGAGAAGAAGATGGATCTGTTATTGTACCTGACTTTGTTATTTGGAATCATAGCGAAATTACTATTCACCAGTTTTATCCTTCTGATCGGCGTTTTAAGGGGATTACAGCTTCTGCTACGAATTTTTCTATGGAGTGCAGTGGCTCATTTGATTCTGGATTGGATATTGACATTAAGTACGAGTGCCTACTGCTGCTTTATAAATCACAGCTGCTTCCAGAACCCTGGCGGTGGAATCGCTTTTAGTTTATCTTTTCTGACTATTTTATACTCATTTTTCTGGATTTACATAATTATTGTTGTAAACAGCTACAGAATGGAATTGTCTTATCATTAATTTTGACTGTTAGAGTATAAAAGCAGTAATAAATGAGAAAAATATGAGATGTGAAGACAATTGCTGTAGCGCGCCTCGGGAGAGACTTATATCCAGCAATGGGCTAATGATGACGTTTGTTAATGATGTAAATGGTGACAATGATAAGATGATCAATGAAAAGTTGATACAAGTGTTGTGCTACATTCAATGGATAATTAATAATATATTTTTCAACACCGACTACGGAGCAGTACACGACATAAAGAATTTCGTCGTGTCTGAACATGTTCAAAAATTCAAATGGAATACAGAAATATTATTAGATAGCCAAAGATACAAAAAATAAACGCTTTGATCTGTCACACGTTTCCGTCGTGGTCGCGATCCGGGACAATGGGTCGCAATATTAGCATTTTTCGACGCGTAACATCAGTCGCTGGTAAATAGAAAATCGATGAAAGTAACTGTGATATAAATTTAAAAACATTGTTATATATTTTATGATTTGAAAATGAAATTAAATTAATGAAACCCATATTTATAATGCCTTTTAGGCCACTTAATAAGGTTTGGTTGTTAACACAATGCATTGTCATATCTTAACAGATGGAAATGCTATCCAAAAAAAATTTTTGGATAATTCTGTGTTGTATTGTATTATTACAGTGAATACGTGACATGTTCAGCCTTTCATTATTTTACGTTTATATATGTAAATTAATTCAAATGATAAAAAGATGTATATTCAAATTAGATTATGAAGAGATTATGCACAGGTTGATAGGTAATCCTGTCGCAGCCTTTCCCTGTTTTGCGTCATGAAATATAATATACAAACTTTGTATATTATTTACGAATATTATGTAAACAGAGATAGGATGTTCCAGCCATAATTATTTGCTACATATTATATATCTTGTATTACTCGTCAGCTAAGTTTCACGAGTTCGCAGAGAAAAAGACGTAAGAAAACAAACGCTTGGCACAGTTGGCAAATTACAGCGACAAAGTCAACCGCAAATTATGACAATGCCGGATATATCCTAAAATCTATCGGATAAGAAAATTTACTGCGCATTAGGACTCCGCAATGTAAAGTGACGCCGCAAGCCAAAGGCATGTCTAAGTAATTTTATATTTTCAAGTTTTCGCTCAACGAGCCATGTAGTATCTGACTTCAGAAGTTCTGATCGCACCATACATTTTGGCAAAATTTTCCTTAACTTAACAGGAAAATTGTGAAAATAAACAACACCAAAATACGAAGTTATTATAAGACAAATGTCTTCATTACCAGGTAAATCCCAAAAGTTTATAAATCGACCGTGTTCGTCGCGACGTGTTTTGAACTTTATTTTGTTAGGCCAAAGGTCGCTATTGCGCTGTGATTTTTGTGGAATTTATGTAGCAAATATAATAATTTGTTCGACCCCATTGATGATGAGTGTTTCTCTGGTAAAATTGTTCAACCTAATGAACGAGCAACTTGAGGCCAAAAGCTTTTAAGCATTTTTCACAAGCGTGTACAAAATATCGCGGAGGCAGCACAAACAGGCCTTAAAGTAGTCTCGTTTTCTCATTTCTTGTAAAATTAGGAAGCTTGTGAAGATATTCAATACATCGACAAGGTTGAAAGCAGAATATCTCAACGAAAACCCAGCCCTTGAGATTTATTGGAATTTCAGTATTTTCTTACGGAATTTCTTTGAATTACGAAATCTGAGTTAAAAGTTTTTTCATTTGCTGTTTTTTATCATAACATTGACTGCCTCGTTTATGTATACCTACAACTTTTAGGTACATAGGTTTATACTTTTACGTAACTGGTTAGCTAACAATTTCTGGTCAAGATTGGTTTAACCATTATAGTGTACATATTATGGTCATTATTCCGTCAATGTCACTATTAAATTTAAAATTTTTTTTTAAATACAGGTTTAAACATATATATATTTAAAACAGAAATTCATAATAAACATTAACAAAAATAGGTATTGCAGGCATTTAATCTTCAAAATGTATTGTACAATCATTACATAAATATGTATTTAATAAGCAGATATCATATTACGTCTGAAACTTAGATTGATTTTTAAAATGTACAAAATTCTCTGTATAAAAATACTTCAGTTTTCTCACATTCTTATCTTCGTTTCTATGTATCATCTACGAAGGCGTTGTCAATAGAATCTTTTTAAATGCGTAAATAATTACTATGTCGTGGCACACGATTGCTGTAAAAATTTAAATTAATTTAAATAATATTACCTCATCTATAGACATATATTGTTGAAGTTAAAAAAAATTTCTAATAAATTGAACATAAATCTCGACACTCGACCATAACGTAAACTATACTATTGAAAGGATGATATCCATAATATCGTACGTAAAGAGAATTTTTTAATTTTAGGAACAGAACCCACAAGCTATAGCTGAAATAGGTTCTAGATTCGTAGCAGCGGCTAAACACTGCACCAATTATTGTATTAAAAGGAATTAAAAATACTTATTAAAAACGAACATTAGGTACGCCAAGAACATGCGAAAATCAATTTTGATTTATACATAGGTATACCTATACGTATTCCAGGTAGGTACATAGTCTTACGAAATACTTACTGAACAACGATACGGCCAGCAGGCCAAATATGAGCGCCAAAATAAAGTGACTGGTTAAATAGCCGGTCCGGATGAAGTAGATACCGCCCATGACGCCCAGTACAGTGTTATACGACGCTACGATGAGACAGAGCCACAAAGCTAGCTCCAGTGCTAACGGTATCTCCTGTTGACAAAAAAATAACGAATACTATCGCTAAGCAATTTGTTCTGTAGTTACTACATTTCCAACTTATTGGCCAATCATTAGGTTTTTTTTACTCGAGTACACGATTACACTCAGTTTTAGCTGTAATTGTAAAATAATTCGAAAACTTTGAGGACAACTTAAAAATGTTCAAGAAATCGGTTGTTCAATTTCTAAACTAAAGCACGTTTTCTTTTATTCATACATACTAGTATTTACAATTTTAAATATATCTAATATTTTAAATATATCTAATATATTTAAATAATATATCAATACTAGTATTTACAATTTTAAATATATCAATTACTAGCGCGCTGTATATGCTCACAAAAAACTTTGAATCTAAGGTTGTATTTCTTGACCCATGTAATTGTACCTCTCGAACCCTGCACGGAATAAGGATAAAATACAGAACTTAATAGTTCTACATTTTAAAAAGTCCAATGCAATGGAACAACGTAACACTCTAAGGACGCTCTAAGTTCAAAAAGCAGTAGCGTCCATATTGTTTAGGAAACTGTCCAATTCATTGTCGATTATTTAGCAATGTTTGGCAAATGGCAAAGTGCGCAAATTAAGAAATTTTATTATCAGAATCAGTGCTCAGATAAAAATCTCAAGTTTAGTGTAAACAGCTCTATAATCTATTAATAAACGTGGCTTTAGCAACCATTATATCAATTACGTGTTTCATTTTATACAATTTGAAGTCTCATCTGGACACAAAGGTCGCCCAACTTGCTCCAGACAAAACTAATGCGCTGTTTGTTTCGTAACGAAGTTTAAAAGTCTGCATTTCGCTTTACTTATCCCAGCTTGTTCTGCCACCTTTGCTGTGAGCTAACAACGAACAAACAATTCAATTCCAGACCGAACGATACGAATATTAAAGGTACTACCAGCGTTTTGAGAACAAAGGCTTTTAATTGAAGTAGGTTTAATAATAATTTTCGAAATAAAATAGTTATGTCTTCTATTAACTACTAAATATATAATTTTTATTAGTTGCTTACTATTATGTTTTATAATTAATTACACCATCATATACAATGACACAACTGATCATAAAATTTTGTATACATAAAAAATTGTATAAATAATTACATATTATTACATTAGCAATGATTGCCAATATTACAATATTGACTGCTTCGTTGGTCGAGTGGTTGGTTGCAAGCACGACTGCCGATCGGAAGGTCCTGGGTTCAAATTCCGGGTCGGATACTAGTGGATTTTTACCCTTCGGGGATTACAAGCGTTATGTTGCGTGTATATTGCAGAGATTATTATGAAAAATGCAAATATAAATGTAGTAAATATAAAATCTAACTAGAAATGTTTAATAATACATTGGGGCAACCCACACACGACCGTCGCTCCCGTACGCCGCACATACGCCGTATGGCATGAAAAATCCCCAGTTTTAATTACGCAGCTTGACGAAAAATCTCCCTTCACTAAAGCACACGAACAGTGTTTCCAGTAATTACTTTTTTCTAAATTTTACTTTAATGAGGTTTTTTATGCGTATTTAGAAATCAAATTACTGCGAAGTACTCACAGAAGACCTCACGCTAATTAAATGTCTTCGTTTTATATCAAATAAATTCGTCGTAAGGGACGTTTGAGTACCTACTTCACATTTTCTTTTGATACTTGCCATGTTTTAGAAGTTTTGTTATTAAATGTCACTTCGGCGTGCGTAATTTAAAAACTTGATTATGATTTTGTTTGAATGTATTATTATTTGACTATTTGTTTCGCTGTAGCGCTACTTGGTGTATTTTTTCGTAAACGGAAATTGTTGAAGGTAACTCTATCTTAGATATTCTTGAAGATATCAACTACTTTGTACCTACATCTAAAACTTGCTTAATTATGAAAAGTTCGAGAATTCGTTACATCACACTGGTTTTGTATAGACATACTGACACCAGTTCATCATGATAATTAACCCCTTCAACTTCCTCTTAGAATGAGAAGGGTTAAGGCTCTAATTAGCCAAGCTGGCTAAGTGCATGTTGGCAGATTTGACACGCCTTATAGACCATTATCGGATAACTCCAAGCTATATCAATTTCCTCATGACGCTTTCCTGTACAGTTACAACAAATGAAATTTAATCTGACAACCCCTTGTTATATTTATAAAGTAAGAGACGCGTACAAGATTAGAACTCAAGGCCGCGCAGAGAGAAATTTTATAAACCACTACACTGTCAGCGTTTATAAGCATATTATGTCAGTAGCTTTTTAATTTATCTTTCCATAATGCTCAGCAATTGTGGAAAGTGCCAATAAACTAAAAATGCCTTTGTAATTAATTCACAAAAAAACTTTAATCTCTACTCTAAATAATTTCTGCCAACAAACGCTGCGCTAATACATACATAGGTATATGTACAATGTACATATATTCTATATTTCACTATACTCCATATTCAAATTCAAATCTTATCATTCTACCCCCGAAACACAACACTGCACTAATTGGTACGTAGGATAACCTTGTACAGAATTCTGCATATTGCATTGTACTATGCAGTCCAAAGCCTGACAACAGCATATGGCAACTTTATGTCTATGGCAACTCGTTGCCATGTTCATTTATGGCAAAGTTTTTACACGCTTTGTTACTATTCCTAAGGTCTTTAAGACAACATTCCCCGTTGTATTTTTTACAAAAAAAGTAGGTAGAATTCATTTTTTTATTATATTACAACAACCAATATAAATATTTTGTTAAACCATTTAATACATAGTTTGTAAACGTGGGAGTGCACTACACACCTCTACCTACCCCTTAGGGGATTACAGGTGTGATGTTACATTTTAGTTTGTTACATAATGTGTCTCAAGGATGAATTTTTAATAATCCAAATTACTGCGACTCTAGATCTTTAGTAATCATAGAACGCCATCTACCCATTTTGAAGCTACAATAGGGAATATTATTTACGTTAC
>DWEE01001122.1:0-14191 GCA_018245755.1 Parelbella macleannani | reverse complement strand
CAGGGATTGCAGTCTATTGCAACGAATAAAGGCATAAATTGAAACAATATAGCGTTTCAGTTTAACTCAGCATATTACTCGACACAGGGCCCCCGTAATCACGGGTTTATTTCGCCAATAATCCCCACTCTAAACAATTTGCCTTGAGGATGTTCGACTACAACTCATACACATTCATTTTTACCTTACCGACCAACAATATATACAATGTTAACAATAATAAGCGTTCCAAAACTAACCATGTGTTCAAACGAGTTGTTTACGATAAGGTTTGAGCAAGAGAATGGGGGGGGGGAGAAAGAGAGAGAAGGCGGCACACATTTTGTGTTGGTATATATACACGTACATACACATGTATCTAATATAGACAATACGACGCTCCAGCCAGTGTCTATGAACCTTAAATAGCGCATACCGTACTACATACAACACATTATTATCGATAGCAAAAACACATTCGGTTCCGCGGCGACGGACGCTATTTTCGCTTTTAAAACCGTGTTAATGTGCGTTGGTCCGTGTTTGAAAAATCTCGCACTGTTTTAATATGCACGTTGTAAATTTATTGACTCTTTGCGACGTGTTCAATATAGAGCACACTTATTAAATCGTATCTTAGGAAACATGTCGTGTCGTGAGGTAACATTTGCCGTAAGTTTTGTTATGCTCTGAATCTCCTCCGAGCGATGCTAGTCCCGAATCGATTTTGAATATAATATCGTATCCTAACAAATCGTACTGCGTTGTCGTGTCATTAGCCACAGTCTCAACCATCATATTAGCTATGCTTTAAATTTCTCCCAAGCGATAGTAGCTCTGAAACCAGCTTTGAATCAACGACTAGTCGAATCGTGAGGCGTCAAGGCGCTTAAAGTGTAAAAGCTGTCACAAATGCTTCAATGCTGGTGCGCATAACACCTGTCCCCAGACTACAACAACGCATGTTCTCCGACTTTATGAGCAGCTGGTGGAATATGATATCTGGTGAAACTGGCACGACTTGCCAGTCGCGGTAATCGATGCACCGGGCCCGACCTAAGTTGGTGGTCCATAGCTACGTTCTGTTATGACCCTTCTTTATACGTAAATTATGATTAGATCAGCAATAAGCAATCCAATATTTTCCATTCTTTAAAATGCATACTCATCAATAATTTCTAAAGCATTACTCTATATTCATTAAAAAGTCAGTTAGTCATTGGACGCCGTCGCGTATAGTTGCCTCTAAAATTTGGGAAAAAAATAATATTTCTTTGTGGTGTAATTTTGAGAAATAAATAATTTAGCGGTAAAAGTAGTTTTTTTAAAAAAGACTGTCAAAGAAGGCCACGTAACAGTTCGTAAGATGCCGTTTACCAGCTTCATATATGATGGTTTTAATCCTTCTCAGTGTTAGGTAGAGCCCGTGCCCAACAGTTTAACAATCAAAGGGTTGATAATGATGGTCCCTGACTCTAGTGATCATGTATGCCTACAGCAGCCTTCGTGTTCATAATGCAATAATACAAATAGTGATGCTAAACGTTAGGGAACACTGGATTGCAACTAATCCTTAAAGGTATGGAATCCCTGGTCTTATACTTTAAATAATAATAATATAATTAGTAAAGAAACGTACAAATATACATACCTACATATAGAATTGTACACTCAAGACGAAAAACAAACGTACTCGTCACACACCTAAGTTTGTTTTGGCTGGGAATCGAACCCACAACACCCGATTCGACAATACCACTGCGGTGCGGCGCACTAACCATCACTACACCAAGAGACCATTGTAGTCAAAATTATTTCCAGCGCGAACCGTGTGATAACAGTCGACGAGTCAACGACCTGTGCGCCACCACCGCGATCGCGATCAGAGACAGGAGAGTTTATTATTGAGCCACTATTAGAGCAATGATTTCAAACTTTCTCAAGTGTTTACTGAAAAAATGTCTGTATTTTTGTAAAACCTGTACGAAATCTTCAGTCCAAGACCACCATAAATGTATTGCAAAATATTCTCGATACAATTGGTGTACCAAAGGTTATAATTTCGGACCGTGGGACAAGCTCCACCTCGGCTAGTTTCAAGAAATTTATTGTTGGCATAGGCGTAAAGTATGTTCCCAACGCGGTTGCAACGCCAAGAGCCAAGGGGCAGATAGAAAGACACAACCGCACTACCCTAGAATCACTGGCAGCTACTAACCACGGGATGGACGAGCGTTCGTGGGACGAGAATGTAAGACGGGTGCAATGGAGCCTGAACAATACGAGAAATAGAAGCACGGGCAAGAGCCCAGCTGAAGTAGTTTTTGGGTTTCGCACTGTCAGCAGTAGCGAAGGTCCTATCATAAACGCATTAAATGAATGTGAACCGGTATGTAATCAAAGTAATGAATCTTTCCGAGAAGAACTGAGAGAGAAAGTACAGGAGACTACTAAAAGGAGTCAGGACTATATGAAGAAATATTTTGATAATACTAGAGCCCCTACGAAATTATATGATATCAGAGATTTGGTTAAACCAACTCATGAAACTGTTATTAACAAATTGTATTCCGGCAATAGCGCTGTGTATGACCGATTGGTCTTTGTCTGTTGTATAATGACAATAAATTACAATTAAATAACGACAAAAAAAAAACAATTTAATTGCGACAAAAATCATCACTTTAACAACTTAATAACAAAATACGACATTATTATTAAAAAGGTATTTGATAATAACGAAAAAAAAAAACTTATTTGGAACACAAAGACATCAATCGATTAATCTTGATAAACCATCAATATCGCTAATGTATTTCATATCTACTATTGAGACCGTGTCACGAGTTTATAGCCTTTCATTGTTTTAGGAGATTATGTACTTTGATTAACTTATCTCAGCCATATATGTAAAACTTGTGTCTTTTACTTTACTTATCTGCCTGCCCATTTTGAAAAATATGTACGATGTTACATTTATTTTATATTATATTGTAAATATATTAATTCCTTGTTATATAGGTATGTGTAGAAAAGTGAGCGGTCGGAATGAGATTTATTTGAAAAAGTTTCCATAACCACCGTACACAGATACTGGTCACGATTACTACCCGACAGACAAGGCGACTTTGCACTATCCGACGTACCGGCAACATTCCGATCGCAATTGTAAAGCCTATTCTGAAGGTCTTCATGCCGTCAGCGCAATCGGCACGTTCGAGAAGATCACGTACGTACTACCATACATCAGTAATGTTATAGACCCCACAATACAATAGAAGCTTAAACTCTATTTAGTCTTAATCAACAAAAATCAATCTATAAGCCACAGACTCGACATAGCCTTAGATAAAACAGAAGACATATTCTATTCAAGTACCGGCCGCTTTCGCGAAATAATCATGACAAAACAAAATGTGAAATGGCATAACGCAAACTGGCATCGTTATAGCAACGCGCCGAGAAGAATCGCACACCAGTTCTTACTAGTGAAAGTACAGTCGACATGTACGCGCGGTACAGCCATGTGGAACAGGCATATCAAGCATTTGAGGACTACATATACATAATATGTAGGTGTGTACGTATGTATTGTGCGCTTGACTGTACCTGTGTCGATGTAAATCATCGTAGCTAGATATATGGTCTATTGATCTATAAAACCATATTATATTATAACCTATGTATGTATCAAAATGTGCCAATTGTCGATGAAATAGGCAAGCAATAACCATTCGAATTAAAGACTACTTTGGTTATCTTAGACATCAAACCAAATTTTCAACGTAACCAAATAGTGGAGAGACACTATTTGATGACCTACGATGGTCACAGAACAGTTGTGCTCACCATTCAATCATTTAGGACATTCAAACACACAACGTTATCAGTCACAAAATTAAAGCTTTATAAAATATGGACGATAAAGTGATTTTATGTGCGAATGTACTAATACGCGCTGGGTCCATAAATCTGAAACAATGGAGACAACGTGCGTACGCGCTTTCGCGTTATAACGAGTAATCAGTTTAATGCCATCCGTTGCTACAGCGACGCGACGGCGTTCCGAATATTATTGGGGTCGCTAATTGTCTCCTACATATTATAAAAACATTTGTACACTTATTGTTCAGCTACCTGAGCTACAACCCAATCCATGGCAAGCTTTAAATTAATAGAATATCACGTCGTAGGACACTGCCCTGCAAGGTGGATTGACGATATACGAAAAGTGGCTGGCAGCTGTTGGATGCGACGAGCTAAAGATCGAGGTCAGTGGCGTGCTATTGGAGAGGCCTATGTCCAGCAGTGCACGAGAGTACACTGATGATGATGACGTGATATGGGGAATACGGTAGGCAGAAGTATAAGCTAACGCAACGAATAAGTAGTACGTACGTATTGTGTAATACCACAAGGGTTGTTGCGTAAAATCGTGTGTGAAATACAAAGTTTCGCGCGTCGGTTTCTATAATTGCTTAACACAGTACAGTAAACGTTCGTGTCGAAAGAGAACATCTGTGAAAATTGTTCTCACCTTCCCGTTCCGCCCCTTTTATCATTCCACTGTTGGAATACGGATCTCCTGTCACAATGACAGGGTTAAAGCCATAGTGTAGCGTACTGGGCAAGTGCGGTTTGCAATAACAGCGATTCTTTTCTCTTTATCACACCACTCCGTTTTAATATAACAAAATGTTTTACAATATATTGGCGCGAAAATAAGAAAACACAATGAACAATCGTATAAAAATGACAGGTTCCAAATTCAAAAGTAATATTTTGTTTATTTTTAATTCTAACAATAGGTATTTATGGCCAGACTAAGTAGTTTCATATAAAGTCACACTCCTCGCGCAGAAGTTGAACAGAGTCGTGTTTCATATTTAATGAAAAATAATTCACAATAGTAGCAATATCTAACCGTATGTATGTCACGTTAAATATTAATCAACCCAAATTACAAATGGACACTATGGACAGACACGTACATTTGGAAGACGGTATACTCGTACGTATGATGTTTATATATGTATATGTGTATATGTAAACACGGGACACATTAGATTGATAGAGCGTACAGTAATGGGACATCAATTGAGTCCAAATTGAAACGCGGTACAATTTAGTTCATTAGTATTAATAATTGACTGCCTCGTTGGACGAATGGTTGCAAGCGAGACTGATGATCGAGAGGTCCTGTGTTCGAATCCCGAGTCTGACATTATTGGACTTATCTAATTTAGAATTTCTAGTAATGGCTCCGAGTCTGGATCTATGCCCGGTGTATGGCAATAGGCTCATCACCTATTCCATGGGACTTAAACGTAACCGGTGAAACGTGGTTTTGTACGGTCTGGGCCTTTTACAATCACAAAAGACATACATACCCAGTTGTAGGACGTTAAAATTCTTTGCAAATATCATTATTCGTCATAAGCAGACAGATTGGTGAGAAACTTCTCCCGTGTTTTCACAAGTTATGTTGAACTATTTGTCACGTCTGACTGTCCGAGTATTAAGTACCCTACCTACATATTGACCCCAATGCAATTAAAGGATACACACAGCCCTACGTTAAGCTTCACATCAGATCCGTTGTGTACACGCAAACAAACGCACGCCCATAGACAAATTCACTCACACACACACACACATCGTCTCCAACACCACATTGATAAATTGTGCGACACTGTAGGAATGACGTCATCAGTACACATCTGCTGAGCACTGACGTAGCTCTGACGCGATTAGCATTTTCTGTAACTTGTACGTATGTATATTTCATTACAAAGTACTAAGAGCATTAGGACGTCGGTTCTGCATTTTAGTATCAAATGTTTCATGAGAATATATCGTAAGTAATTATATTATGTATGGAAATAAAACATTTAAAAGTGATAACACATTGTCTTTTATTGCAACAGATGGAACCTTGTAAAAGGACAAACGCCATTTGAAACAAGTTTTCTATCGAAACGTAAGCCAATGCAAAGATGAAACATCGTAAAGAACATCTGTTCAGGGTTACACGCAAAACATTGAACAGTTATGTTAATGTAATAATTATATCTAAGGACATCTTCACACACAGCCATCTGATCCTAGAGTAAGCCTCGAGAAAGCTCCTATTATGGATTTAGAATAGATATTTTTTATTTAATATACAACCCACACACAGAACGAATACTTATGCTCATAACACAAATATTTATTTCCGCGCGGAAATCGAACCCACGTACCCCAGCTCAATAGTCACACTGACTAATCACTAGAGTAAAAAGCTAATCAAATTTTAGAAACCATTTTGTTTCTTAGTTGACATAAAAAAACGATCGATATCTACACAGCTTTCATATGATCTTATTGCTTCCAAATTGAAATAGATGTGACCAATTAATAATTATTTTAAAGTTAATTAATTTTGATTAATTTAACCCAGCGAGAGTGCGGCAGGGTATTTCATACTCACCATGTTAATTATTTTTGTATATTTTTTGTGGGTGACCTTCTAGCTTATGGTCTCTTTGAGTACCTGGAGTAATTACAGGGTGGCGGGAGGGAATGGTGGCGTGTACGCAGTATCGACGCAGCTTGCGTTTAAGTTACACGTTTGCAAACTGCGTTCGGGTATGTGATACCCGGCCACATACATAGCTGGTGTATATATTTCGCCACAAAAACGAACATCGCTTTTCGTGATATTTTAACTTGTTTTCGTTGTTTAAGTGTAGATTTTAATAGACAATGGACGTTGACAGTGCAGAAAACCGATTTCGGTCCATTCTAGAAGAAGTACTACAAAATATTACCGATGAGGCGAGCTCTGTAGAAGTATCCGACCACTGCTCTGAACATAATCTTCAATCCGATATTGAGCAAGAGGTTTCTGATCATGACGAAGTTGTGACAAATGCTAATTCCGATGCTTCCGAAGATAATATCCCGCTAGCTTTATATTGAACACGTTGCCGTCTAACACTTGAAATCCATGCGCCGCATTACACGTCAAAGGATGGCCGCAAATAGTATAAATTTCCTCTTCGAATGAATGTACGTACGAGATCTGAAAATATAATTGTTGAACAGCCAGGTGTAAAAGGGGCAGCAAGAGAAGCGAATACCGAGTTACAATGTTGGAATATTCTTATGACTGAAGAAATAAAAGCTATCATATTGCAAGACACCAACGAAGAAATATTACAAAGACGAGAACAGTGCGATGATCCTGCAAAATTATACAATATGAAGGATACGACATGTACAGAGTTAGATACTTTCATCTGGTTTCTTTATATTGCTGGTCTCAATAAATCAAGTCGTCAGAGGCTCAAAGATTTGTGGACTACGGATGGGACAAGTGTGGATATAATTAGAATTACAATGTCTCTGCAAAGATTTTACTTTATGCAAAACTGTGTTCGCTTTGATAAGAAATCAACCAGAGAGGAACATAAAAAGCTTGATAACATGACTCACATTAGATCAATCTTTGAAAAGCTTTCACCCCTCACGAATATGACAGTAGACGAAATGCTTTTCGCATTCAGGGGGCGATGTGGGTTTCGCGTTTACATCCCCAGCAAACCTGCCAAGTATGACATCAAAGTCCATGCTCTTGTTAATGCAAAATCATTCTACATAGTAAATTTGGAAGTATATGCAGGAAAACAACCTAAAGACCCATATTCTGTAAGCAACAAGGCTTATGATGTTTTAGAAAGACTAGTCCAGCCCGTATCAGGCACAAATCGAAATAAAACGTTTGATAACTGGTTTACCAGTTACGAATTGATGGCGCATTAGCAGAATGAGCATAGGCTTACGTCAACTGGAACTGTAAGAAAAAACAAAAGATGTATTCCGGCCGCTTTTTTTGAAGACCGGTTTGGCACCAGGAAGTTCCATGTTCGGCCATCAAAAGGATGTTTCTATGGTATCCTATGCCGCTAGAAAAAATAAAATGGTCATAGTAATGTCAAGCCTACATCATGACGCTAAGATTGATAGCGCTACTCGAGACCAGAAGAAGCCAGAGATTATAACATTCTAAAATTCCACTAAAGCGGAGTAGATGTTGTGGATAAACTGTGTGGTAGTTACAATGTGTCTCGTAACAGCAAGCGCTGGCCTATGAGCCTTTATTACGGGATGTTGAATATAGCTGCTATTAACGCGAACATTATATTTCGTGAAAATCAAGGCAAAGACACCTAACGAACCGATTTCATCCGTAACTTAGGCTTGGCTTTAGTTTACGAACACCTGAAGTTACAAAAAGACCAAAAAAATATGCCGATATATATACGATAGAGAATTTCTTCCCAGATCAACAAACCACTTTAATCGTTTCAAAATGTTTCTGGTCGTTATATTAGATGTAGAGATTGAACAAACACAAAAGGATCAGAAGATATAATACTCAAGTGCAAGTTGTCTAAAGATTATTTGTATAGAGCATGCAACGTTTTTTTGCAAAAACTGCAGCGATTTCAACTCCAGTTCCTAAGATATTCCTAAGATTTTTAGCTTTTTTAGTTTATAAAGTAATTACTCTATTGTACAATAAAGTTTTTTTTTCATAAAACTTGTTTTTCTTTAGTTCCTTTTAGTTTTTGAGACTGAAATTTTTTATTTGAAATTCATATTGACTTGCTTCCAGTTAAGTAAAAAATAAAAATTGTTAAAATGGCGCGATTGGGTTATTTCCAATGAGTTATAACATTATTGTCTTGTTATAAAAAAAATTAATAATAAAATACTTTTTCAGAAACAAGTTTTATAGCCATTTTTATTAACGGGTATGTCATACCCTGCCACATACTCCTTGTTACATTTTCGAGCCACTCTCCCCGAGTTAATTTAATCATTACTTTATTGTAAATTCCTTCTACAGAATTCTAGAAGATAGAACCGATTAAAACTCAGCGACGACCATTAGTTCAGCGAGGGAACAGTTAAAAATAACACGTATCTGGTCACCTTGGCCAACATAATAATAAATACCTACATGTTTTTTAACCGTCTGCCGCAGCGTTGATATCCACACATCGATAGATACGTCAGCGTCACACCGACGATTTCTAGACGTTTCTGTGCGTTGACGGTTATTTGACTGACCTTTATATTGCGCCTAATGAATTTTAGTTAGACGTTGAATAAAACCACAAAATATCGTAAACAGTAAACACTACCTGCGCTGCCGCCATGTTGGGTGAACCTATTTCGACCGGATGACATCATTCGAAAGCTTTGCGTCTAAATGATAGAGTTGTAAGGATTTTTTATTAAAAATGTGTGTTTTTTGTATTTATTTTGCACGTCAACTGGTAAAATATAATGTTAAATTAATACAAACATTGCTAACAACAAAACGAAATGTTACATTTAATAAACCAAGCTTTGGATCGCTACGCCCTCCTTGCTAAGAGGCTCTCGTTACAACTGACTTAAAATTCATTTAGACATATTTTATAGGCAAATAGGCTCACCACCTATTTCATTAGACTTAAACGTAACTGGTGAAACGTGACTGTGTTATACACTCCTCTGTCTACCGTTTCGGGAATTACCGGGGTGATGTTACGTTTATTTTTTAATTAAGTTTCAAAACTCGATTTGAGAGTTATGTTCTGTCGTGCGCGTACCTCATTGTCGTTAATTAAAATTTTTGTAGTGTATTTTTTCGTGGGCTTATTAGTAATAATTATTATTCATATATTTAGCTGTGCACATTGTAATACATCTTTATGACGATGTTACTCTCTCTCTTCAATTTCTCCGAGAATTCTAATATTTTGGAATATTTTATGCTCAACAAAAGTTCTCGTTTTACACTGGAGTTAATAAACATTTTAAAACCTCCAAAAGGAGGCACATTATTTCAGTCCAACGTATTGCTTTAAAAGTAAACAAATTTATTTCCGGTTAACGTAGTTAACGGGATGTGAGCGGGAGCAACTTACGACAATAATGACTTATAGTAATTTTGCTCATAATTCAATCACATTAGTTTGGATCATGAAAACAAATACAAGTATATTTTTTTCTCTGTTCGTAACATCACGCCTGTGAACGCCAATCCAAGAAGAGGTAGGCAGAGGAGTGCAGTATGGCCCCCATGTTTCACCAGATACGTTTAAGTCCCATGGAATGAGGTGACGGAGTGGTCATTGCGACCAATGTTTCGGAGCAATACAATAGGCTATATAATGGTATAATGAATATCATATTATATTATATACAACTGCGTACCCCGTTATAGACTTGGCTTCAAGATATGTATATATACCTACTAATCATAATCATATTAATTAATTATATTATCGAGTAGCTACACGGATGCTACATTGTAAAGTGGTTTATACACACGACGTGCGTACAACAGACACATATCATTCATGCGAACTTGACCCATAACACACGCCGTTGTCTCGTCGCGAAGGTAACCAGCGCTATTTACAGGTGGATAATATAATCTATAACGTCAACATCACGGCTGTGTTTCTCCCAAGGGGTGGGCAGAGGAGGTAGCCACTCGTACGATTCACCAGCAATATTATACTTCCCAAAATTGAGTAGAGGGAAGGGTGTCTGTTGCCGTACACCTTGCTCTGAGGTACTACTGGAAATTTCAGGGCAGAAAACCCGTATAGTACAGTATCAAATCAACATTTATGATATACCCGTATATATTCGCTTCTATGAGGTCGAATGCATCATGTCCGAGGTGGTGTCGTTTCCGCTCGCCTCGACTACGTCTGTCGGTAGCTGTGAAACATACATCTGTCTCTTTTGCTCTAAGGGTTTTTCAATGGCAGTAAAATTTGTTTCCATCCCTGTCTATGTACATTGTAGTATTACATATTATTAAATAATGTTGAAAGTCACCCAGATGGTGCAAGCTCTGGTAACCCATCAATGCAAACAGATTGTAAAAGATTTTGTGTGGTATTAAATGTAAGTTATTTTTAAGCGCTATTTCTATTCTACATCGAATACGTGATTCGAAAAAGTTCATTATTTCAATACTACAACAAAAATATTTCCGCGACAAATGAATCATTTCTATACTTCAGTAAACTTCAGTAGTTTCCTGTCCCGTGTAACGTCACAGTCCACGCCAAGAAAAATAGCGTCCAATATAAAGAAAGAAAACACAGAAACGCGTGCAGAGTTATTTGCTAAGTTCACAAGTGAGAGAGAATTTCATACCACGGATACAAATCACAGATAACGGAGTGCACTATTGAAATCTAAATCACTCCGCCCTTGCCGCAAACGCTTGTTCTAATTATCATCGATACTAGTTAGTGTAAAACTAACTACGATTATTTATTATCAGCCTTTACGGGGTAGACAGAGAGCACCAAGTGTCAATATTTCCTTACAGAACTAAGGTAATTCTACGCACACTTCATACTCCCACTCAGGTTACAGAGACCTACTTACATAATATATTCAATTTATATGGATATGTTAACAACATATAATATTATACTAAAATGCAATTCATTGTACACTCCACACACTCGCTGTAAGTTTCTCCGACATCCCGAGAGCGGCGGAGTCAATGCCACGTAACATTTTTTGCCACTATTACGGTCGCCGGTCAAGGTGGGAGAGTGTGAAGTAATGACTTTAAATAGATTGTCATTATGTTTACTGGTACGAATACTCAGTGTTTTTGTCAATTTGCTTTCGCATTAACTTTATGACAGACATTCAGTACTTAATCAAATTACAGAAATAGCTTTAGTTATCCTCTCGTTTGAATCTCTAATCTCTTGTCCGCTTAAGTCTTTTTAAATATGTATATGACTGTGATTTCATCGCATTAGAACTTTTAGAAGACACGACTTCTTGTTTTCAGAAATCAGTCCAATACACGAATTTTATCGAGGTATGTACTTTTAGGCAATCGGTCCTACTGTTTGTGACCATTTGGTTTGCCTGTTGTCAGTATACGAGTCAAACAAAAGAAACGAAAAATAAATCGGACACCACTGACCACATACATACATAGGATAGACAGCTACAAGAAATATAAAAATAGTCATTCTGGCGTTATACTTGGCAAGCAAACGTTTATTTTACTGCATTGTCTGCCTACCCTCCAACCAATATGCAACTAGGGCAAAAACGGCAACGTGAACTGTTTGCAAGGCGGATATTAGCGGAGTCCCATCTTGGCGTACCTTACAAGAGCATATATCGCTCTGAACTGGTATCTAAATAATCCTATACCTAACAGTCCTATTCAATACTAGTTGCATAGGTCCATAAGAAGCAACCCACTTTGGTCTGCTCGTCTGATACTCTCTCCCGACAGCCAAAAAAGAAGAAATGAGGACTGGTCGAAAACGGATCAAGCGACTCATGACCGACGTCACGTAGGCACTTATTTAAAAAACCTCACAGGGCGACCCTTATACAACCTGTCACACTATGTATTCGTTTTATTCACGTCGATGCTACAAAGAGATCAGTGTCATTTTTTTGCATATATTATGAAACGTACTTGAAGAGTTGCGCATGCAGAACCTGGCACTTAAATTATTCTGAACACCTTATTTTAGCTATTGAAACAGGGAGAGACAAACGTGAAATCGGATGTTTTTTTCAATATAAACAAATTTGTTCTATACGTTTTTTACGATCATTACACGTCTTGCATCCCGTCCATACAGTTTAGTGACATGAATAAAACCCTAATGTATTTAACATGTTCATTGTCAATCGTCATCCAGCCATCTCAGTCCACTGCTGGATACAAGCCTCCCGTGACGAGCGCCATAGCGCCCTGTCCGCGGCTCCTCGCATCCAGCTTCTGTAGTCATTCGCAGGAGTTTTTCGCCCATGTTTATTGCCATAACATAATTTTGTTACACGTATCTACTACTTTTGAGAGAGAACTGACATACCTATATATACTTTTATAAATTATAAGTACCCGGAGAAAAAAGACCATCAATGCAATCATCAACCATCACATCAATTTACAACACTGTTCATATATTGCTACGTATGCATTTAGCCGTGTTAATAAGGAAAAGTTATTTATTATTTATTAATTATTATGGTCCAATTTTAACTTGCAACATTAATTAATTTTCGGTTATAATTGGTAATTAAATTAAACAATTAACTATCGCCTTCTTTGGTCATCACTCAGGCGTAGGCATAATTTTACCATTGTAAACCAAATTGAAAAAGATGGTAAATACAGCAAGCAAATTTGTTACGACCGCAATCCGTGTAAATTCTATATCTCCGCCTACGCCAACGGATAATCAACGTGACAATAAGCACATGTACCGTAAGTAGAACATCAGAGTACTCATTACCATAATATGCCAATGAAACTTATATAGATAAACAGCTACTATACGACGTAAAGTCGCGCACGGCCACCTCGAGTGCCTCCCTACTCGCTGTGTCACCGATGTAGCCGCGACATACCAAATACAGCAGTGTGTATCACTGCTCTATTCGGTGTATCGCGACACTATAGTATGGAACAATGAACAGCTCACTAATACGATTTACTCTCAATTACGCATGTATTCAACACTTCTCGTTTCAGGTTTTTGTTGGTTGAGTGGTCTGTGATTGCTACGTATTGTGCTGACTTGTGCGTTGCGGGTTGCGAATCCTATATAGAGGATGCACATTGCGTACTTGTATACATGTGACGAGAACGACAGTTTCGTTCCGTGTGTGTGTAACCACAACGTATTAAAAAAAAGACAAAGTGAAATGAAAATAAAATCATAATAATATAAATAATTAAAATTTAAAAAAACTGGCCATACAATAATAAAGCACGTACACGTTCGCGCGCGGTACGTCGGTGGGCGATAGAAGATAAAAAAACTAACGCGACACTACGTCGACAGTCGTTCAAGTTTGAAATCTAGTAATCCACCGTACGTCGACGGGCGGTATTGTTTCCTATTAAATATTAGCGGGAAATTTTTTTTGTCACCGTACGAACCCTCAGAAATTTGCTAGTGTCACATTGAATGGTAAAAACTTACTAGAAAGGGACAGCCATATCTCCACTACATTGACAATTGTAATACACACTGCACACAGACACAACGTCCGTCGGCGGTCGCGGTCAATAGACTTTGGTTCACTCGTTCGGTCAGTGCGCATTTGCGAGCGAATTGGAGTGGGTGCGTGCGAGTTTTGCGCGGTTTCAAGGTAA